>BIMT01000034.1:0-92031 GCA_005406065.1 Metschnikowia sp. JCM 33374 | reverse complement strand
TAACTGTAGGGTTACAATTTTATACTGAATATGCAGTATTATTAGTTATTACTGGTTTAATTCTAATATTAAGTGTCGTGGGGGCTATATCTATAGTTAAATAATGCTTCAATTTATAGAATTATTAATAATGTTCGTATCAGTATTGTTAGCTGTCGCCTTCTTAACAGTTGGGGAGAGAAAGGCCTTGGCCTATATCCAGAGACGTGTAGGTCCAAACGCCGTAGGTTATTATGGTGTTCTTATGGCCATCGCTGATGCAGCTAAATTATTACTGAAAGAAATTATTATCCCTACTCATTCTGATAGATTAATATTATTTATTAGTCCTATTATTAGTTTAATATCTGCATTACTTTGTTGATCTGTTATTCCTTTCGCACCAGGTGTTACAATAACTGATCATGAATATGGTTTAGTTTTAACTCTGGCTATTTCTAGTGTAGGTGTCTTTGGTACTTTACTAGCAGGATGATCCGCAAATAGTAAGTACTCTTTGCTTGGTTCGATAAGATCTACTGCACAGTTAATTAGTTATGAATTAGTATTAACTACAATAATATTATTATGTATATTATTTGCTGGAAGTATGAATTTATCACGTTATGTATTCTTACAACAATCTATATGATTATTTGTACCTTTATTACCATTATCAATAATTTGATTTATAGGTTGTATAGCTGAATGTGCTAGACCTCCTTTTGATAATGTTGAAGCAGAATCCGAGTTAGTATCAGGTCATATGACAGAATATTCATCATCTATATTTGTATTATTTTTCCTTTCGGAATATGCATCTATATTATTCTTATCAACATTAACAGCAATATTATTTTTTGGTGGAGGTAATGGTATAATACTTGGTATAAAAGCAAATATGTTTGCATTTACTTATATATGAGTTAGAGCAACATTACCAAGAGTAAGATATGATAAATTAATAAATTTATGTTGAATATATTTTTTACCTATTTTATTTGGTTTAGTAATATATATACCCGTTTTATTATACATAATAGATAGTCAGTTATATATAGGATTATAAACACGTATCGTTATGATACAATCCTATATTTAATATCCCCCCGCCGCGTAGCGGCGGGAAGGATACACACCCCGGCTTCGCCGGGTTCACCCATCTCTATCCTACGATAGATATGGGTGAATACCGCCCCGGCGTAGCCGGGGCGAATATATTCCTAATCAACTTTAAGTAATTATCCCCCCCCCCTAAAGGGGGGGGATGATCCACTCCCCCTTTAGGGGGAGTCGATTATGGAAAAACTATTCAAATATGAAAGTAACAAACATATATCCCCTCTTCCAAATTGCATTAGTTACCCCCGCCGCCGAGCGGCGGGGAGGGGTTACATACCCCCCCCCCCGGCCCAGGCCGGGGGGGGGGTTATACCACCCACTAAAGGGGGTTTATATTTTATTTGTATATTGGGGGGGGGGGTCACGCAGCGACCCCCCATGATACACCCCCCCGCCCGCCCGCCCGGCGAGCCGGGCGGGCGGGCGGGGGGAATTTACCCACCCCCCCCCGCCGTGGCGCGGCGGGGGGTATTTATTAAAAGACCTTTATCATCATGTACTTTAATACCCGCCGCGTCTCTCATATAGAGAAACGCGGCGGGGAGTTTATTATAACTACCAGTTAATGAAATCTCTACATTATCAGTAGGAACAGATCCGTTTAACCAAGATTACCGCCCCCCCCCGGCGAGGGGGCGGATAATCCCCCTTTAAGGGGGTTTCTTCCGAGGGTTGTCTTTATAGACTTAATATACCCTCCGGTTAGCCGGGGGAAATGTATATATATTAGTATATTTAAATACTAAACCCATGGCGACGCCGAGGGGTATATGTATGTAAAGCGGGAATAATAATCTCTTTATGGCCGTCCTACGGGCGGCAATGCCCCGGCTACGCCGGGGCCTTCCTTTATGATTCTCCTCCCCCCGCTACGCAGGGGGGGGGTGCTCCCACCCCGCCGTAGAGCGGCGGGGGGAAATACCTGAAATGGTGATTTTATAGGTAAGAATAGAATAAAAGGTTATTCTGTTAGATATATCCTCCCGGCATTGCCGGGAAAATATTTACTTGTATATTCCCCTACGGGGAGGGGGGACGGGGTAAATATTCTCCGAAAGGATCTTTAGGTGAACATGCTTTTGTAGCTTAAATGGTAGAGCGTACGCTTGAAGCGCGTTGTGTATAAGTTCAATTCTTTTCAAAGGCATAAAATAAAAGAGGTCTTGTTGATGTTGGGTATTTAAATTTTAGGTAATTTATCCCCCTGCCGCGGAGCGGCGGGGGGGGGGGATGAATCACCCCCCCCCCGCAGGGGGGGGGGGTAATTTCTCATAAATATAATCTACAATCCCCGCCGATGCGAACTACATTCTGCATTCCCCCAGTTAGTTAGTACTAATTGGGGGGGGGGTAAGATATAATATATTCATTGGTCTTGGGAGGATCCTTACCCCCGCCTTGGCGGGGGGAGGGTAGGGGAGAATGAAATCATATTATAAATATCCCCCCCGGCATAGCCGGGGCATGTTAATCTTCGTAGAATGTAAATAAAAAGTCCCGCCGTATCTAATTACGTTAGATACGGCGGGACTTATATTATCCCTTCGCCGCCGCGAAGGGGGAGAATAGACCCCCCCCCCTCCCTGGGGAGGTATATCCCCCCCCCCCTGCTACGCCGGGTTCCCCCATCTCTATCATACGATAGAGATGGGGGGGATAATATATCCCCCGCCGCGAAGCGGCGGGGGATGTATCATCGGAAATTTACCCCTAAGGGGGTAAATTTCCAGATAATATGCGAGAGGGGGGGGCGTTGCCCCCCTCGTAGATCCTAGGGGGGGGGGGTAACCCCTTAAGGGTTACTCCCCCCTAAAATAGACCCCCCCCGTAGGGGGGTCGGGACATCCCCCGGCGACGCCGCGGGAAGGGGGGGAATATGTAATTACCCCCCAGGTCTTTAGTATTAAAGACCTGGGGGGGTAAGAGTTAGTCGTATAATGGTTAATACATTTGCCTTTTAAGCAATCGATACAAGTTCAATTCTTGTCTAACTCATAAATAAAGTAGTGTTATGGAAAGACTCAATTAAGTATATTAATGAACTCCCAGAGGGACTTATTTATTAATATAGGGTAGCTGGGCGACCCTCGGGATTAAATACCTATGGGGGGTCATAATTCCCCCGGCTACGCCGGGTAAGGTAACCTACGCCGCTTCGCGGCGGGCTTAGATATCCCCCCCCCTGCCTACGGCAGGGGGGGGCTTAATTGTTTTAAACATTTAAAATAAAATAAAATTATGTCACATTCAATAAGAGGATATATTCAGTTACATCCATTTCATTTAGTAAATCCATCACCTTGACCATTATATACTTCATTTGCGTTAATGAATTTAGCATTATCAATAGGTTTAACAGCTCATACATATATATCATCAAATTTTTATATATTATTTAATATATTTAATGTTTTATATGTTTTAACGTTATGATTAAAAGATATAGTAGCAGAAAGTACATATTTAGGAGATCATACAATTGCAGTTAAAAGAGGTTTAATACAAGGTTTCTATTTATTTGTAGTTAGTGAAATATTAATATTTGCATCTTTATTTTGAGCTTATTTACATTCTTCATTAAATCCAACTATGGAAATAGGTATGAGTTGACCACCAGCAGGTATAGAAGCAATAGCAGCAGATGAATTACCTTTATTAAATACTATAATATTATTAGCATCTGGTGTTACAATAACAATGGGTCATCATGCTTTAATTAATGGTAATAGAACTAATACATTAATAGGTTTCTTATTTACTACATTATTAATAATATTATTTGTTATATTTCAAGGTTTAGAGTATTTATATTCACCATTTACTTTAACAGATGGAGTTTATGGTTCAACATTCTTCTCTTTAACAGGTCTCCACGGCCTACACATGATCATGCTTTTAATAATGTTAAGTGTTTGTACTTGAAGAGTTTATAACTACGATTTTACAACAAATGCACATGTATTTGCAGAATCAACTATATTATATTTACATGTATTAGATATTTTATGATTATTTATATATATTATATGTTATTGATGGGGTTCATAAAAAAATAAGGGATTAATTATAACAACTTTTTAAATTGATTTACCGGTTTTGCCGATGGAGAATCAAATTTTCAAATTGAAGCTGTAATTAGAAAGCAAGGACAAAGATGTATAAGCTTTAGCTTCAATTTACATTTGCATATAGATGATTCTAGTGTATTGTATTACATACAAAAACAATTAAATATGGGTTTAGTATATATAGATAAAAAAAGATCTACATGTACTTTTACAGTAAAGAAACACGAAGATATACGTGTATTAATAGATATATTTACTAAATATAAATTAAATACAACTAAATATCTCGATTTCTTAGATTGAAAAACTGCATTTAATATTTATATGAATAGAGAAGGTTCTGTAGCAAGTATATATGATGAAATAATAGTAATAAAAAAACTAATGAATAATAGTAGAACTAATTTTAGTTTGGAATCTTATACAGGTATTAGTTGAACAGAACATATTAAAATAAATAAATATTGATTATTAGGATTAATTGAAGGTGAAGGATCTTTTAATTTAAATCGTGAAGGTATAAAACCTATATTTGTATTAAAATTAACCGAAGTTCAATTACATGTATTAGAAGCTATTAAAGTATTCTTAATAAAAGAATTCAATTTAAATAAATTAATATTATACAAATTACTTAATGGTAATGGAGAAGGTTTAACTATACATTATTGTAAAGCTTCTAAAAATTCTAATTCTAAGCCTAGTTATTTATTAATATTGAAAGATTTTAATCTATTATATCATTATTTATTACCATTTATAAGATCTATGATAACCTTATTTGTATCTAAAAAAAAATTAGATTTCGAAAAGTTAGAAATTATAGCTAAAGCCAGATATTATGGTTTACATTTAGATTCAGATATTCAAAAAACACTTCTTAAAATAAGTTATACTATGAATAACTATAATTTATCTAATACAAAAATATTACCACCTAGTGATTTATTTATTGATAAATTATCTAATGGTAATATAGATTATACAATTAGTCAATCCGAAATTGATAATTTATTATCTAAAATCGAGTTAGAACCTAGATTTGAACATCATGCAGATGGACGTGTTTTTGATTTAAGTACTGGTAAATTAGTACGTAATAATAATAATACCTTTATTTACGAAGTTCGTAAACCCGACGGAACAGTTTTGTTATGTTTAACTATTAAGGAGTTAGTTAACCTATTAGGTACTAATAAAACTTCATTAATGCGTAAATTTAATAATCCTGTTATGGAAGGTAACTGAATGGTTATTTTTAACCATTCTATAAGACGTGTTAAATTATATAATAATACCCCCCGCCGCTCCGCGGCGGGGGGTTTACCCGGCACCTAAGCTGCCGGCCATTCCTAATTATTAATAAGTTTATTAGTTAGATCTGAAGTAAGAATACTATTGTATTATTATCTATTACTTGTCCCGCCCCGGCGAACTACGTTCGCCGGGGCGGGACTTGAATAAGTATCTACCCATGTTAGATTAATTCGGATAATCATATATATGCCCATCTGTACCGGGTGGCAATTATCCCGGACCTCCGGGTCCTTATCAAAACTTATCCATTCGCCAGGGCGAATGGGTAATTACCGACTGTATAGTCGGATTATATTATTTATTCATTTATGAACCCGCCGTGTATCTCTAGCCCCCCCCCCGCCAAGGCGGGGGGGGGGATATAAATATATTTATAGGTAAGGATGTATGGCTGAGTGGTTTAAAGCATAATATTTGAGCTATTAAGACCTTAAAAGTCCACGTGTTCGAATCACGTTGCATCCGATATGATGACCTCCCCGCCGCTCCGCGGCGGGGGGGGATCCCATCTCGCCCCGGCGTAGCGGGGGGGGGTAGATATGATTATGGCGAAATTGGTATACGCGATTAGTTTAGGTCTAATTTATTAAGGGTTCAAGTCCCTTTAATCATATTAAAGATAAATATTACAAAAATTTTAAATTATGTCTTTTATTTTTTATTTTTTATCTAGTATTACAACAGTAACAGCTAGATCAATAAAACCTTTAGCAAAACCAATTATACTTTTAGCAAGTGGATTAATTGCTTTACCAACTATATATGATTGATCAGAAATAGATGTATATTATACAACAGATGGTATAGCTGATATATTAATTATATTAACAGCTTATCTAATACCATTAGCAATAATATCAAATTGAAATACAATAAATAATATATTATATTATGAATTAGTACTTAATTTAGGAATAATATTATTATTAAATTTTATATGTCAAGATATGACATCATTCTATATATATTTTGAAGCATCATTAGCTCCATTATTTATAATGATAGGAATGTATGGTGCCGCTAATAAAGATAAAGCAAGTGATTATATATTAATATATACATTATTTTCATCTTTATTTATGTTATTAGCTATTGCTTTATATGAAGTTTTATTAGATAATACAGATTATCAAGCTACTAGTTTATTAGTTTTATCTGTTGATTTACAATGTATATTATTTTTAGCTATTTCTATTGGTATAGCTGTTAAAACTCCATTAGCTCCTGTTCATACTTGATTACCAGTTGTTCATTCTGAATCACCATTAGCTGGATCTATATTATTAGCTGGAGTTATATTAAAATTAGCTGTTTATGCTATTATACGTTTAATATTACCTACATTATCTGATGCTGTTGTTTTATATACACCTTTAGTTTATGTATTATGTGTTATAACTATAATATATACATCTATTATAACATTAAGACAAACTGATTTAAAAGTTATAATTGCATATAGTTCTATATCTCATATGGCTGTATGTATATTAGGTGTATTATCTAATAATTTAATAGGTATATCAGGTAGTTTAGTTTTATCTGTAGCTCATGGTTTTGTATCTCCAGGTTTATTTATTATAGTTGGAGGTATTTTATATGATAGATATCATAATCGTTTAATTTATTATTATCAAGGTTTAATTTCATATATGCCATTATTAGCTATATATTTTATAATATTAAGTTTTTGTAACACTGGTACACCTTTATCTGTTAACTTTATAGGTGAATTATTATCTTTAACTGGTGCTATTAGTCGTGCGCCTATATTAGGTGCTATTGCTACATTATCTGTTTTATTATCTGCTTCATATCAAATGAAATTAACTAATAGATTAACTGGAGGAGTTAAAACACCATATATATCTTTAACTGCTGATTGTACTTATAGAGAAACTATATTAATGTATGCTTTAATTATACCAACTATATTCTTAGGTATTATACCTAATCCAATATTAAATATGGTATGAGAATCAAGTTATTTAATATATAAAATCCCCGCCGCTTAGCGACATGTATTAACACCTATAAAAAAAGATTGAAAACCTTTTCAGGGCCGCCCCGAAGGGCACCCTCCTTCCCCCACCCAGCTGGGGGATCAGACCCAAAGGGAGATAATTTTTATATTCTATATACTATATATATCATCGGATAATAAACCCGAAGGGTTTATTATCCGATGATACATCCCCCGCCGCTTCGCGGCGGGGGATATATTATCCCCCCCATCTCTATCGTATGATAGAGATGGGGGAACCCGGCGTAGCCGGGGGGATGCTACACCCCCCCTCCCCCGAGGGATACCCGTAGGGGGGGATGCCCCCCCCGCGTAAAAGAGTATATCAGAAAATATTTATTATGCTTATCAAGATAAGGCCCCGGCTCCGCCGGGCATTGCCGTCCATAGGACGGGCATATAATGATTAATTTATTCCTCCCGGACCTAGGTCCGGGTGTTAGGATTACACCCCGGGAATTTATTCAAATACGAACCCCCCCCCGCAGCTAACTACGTTAGCTGCGGGGGGATAAAACTATACCCCCCCCCGGCATAGCACCTTACCCCAAGCCTTTAGCCCCCCCCCCCCGCCGCTTCGCCGCGGGGGCGGGGAGGGGATAAAATATAGACCCGCCGCGTATCAATCATTGTCCCCGGGCCGGCTATGCCGGCCCGGGGTACGTTTACCCCCGCCTTGGCGGGGGGGGGGACAATGATTGATACGCGGCGGGGGAGAGTATAATAATATAAAGGTAAGTAATAAAAAATAAAGGTGTCCCCCCCACAACGCGGGGTTATTACCCCCCCCCCCCCTATGCCCCCCCGGGTCAAAATAAAATGAGTTGTAGACTAATCGGTAAGTCCCCTAGATTTGAGCTAGGTTTATATATGTTCGAATCATATCGACTCAGTGAGCATTGGTAGCTTAATTGGTAAAGCCTTATAATGTCACTATAAGAGTTGTCAGTTCGAATCTGATGCGATGCGTATTAAGGATAGTTCGGTATTGGTAAACCAGATTACTTGCTACGTAATTGCTTTTAGCTATCAGCGTTCAATTCGCTGGCTATCCGTTGACTGACATATAACACAATGGTTAGTGTATTATTCTACGGAAATAAAAATGTAAGTTCAATTCTTACTATGTCATAAAATAACCCCCCCCCCGCTCCGCGGGGGGGGGGGGGTTGTTTCCCCACCCCCGGCTTAGCCGGGGAGGAAAATAACGCAGTATAATGTAATGGTAACATCTAAAGCTCATGCCTTTAATATGGTAGTTCAAATCTATCTACTGCAAATTTATAATATATATATCCTTATATAATAACCTTATTTTGTACTATCCCCCCCCACGTACGTGGGGGGGGGTTATGAAAATACTAAGATAACCGAATTAGGGGTTATACCCCGTTACGCGGTTATAATAAACCCTACGGGGGGGTAGTTTATAATAAATATCCCCCGGCTACGCCGGGGGGATGTGTACCCTATGTGGATCCCTACGGGGGGGGATTATATATATAATATCTCCCCGCCGCTCCGCGGCGGGGATGATGTACACCCCCCCCTCGTGGATCATCCCCCCCGGTTACGCCGGGGGGGATACATCTACGAGGGGAGCGTAGCTCCCCTCGTGGATCATCCCCCCCCCTTTAGGGGGGGGATAATATACCCCCGCCGCTCCGCGGCGGGGGTGGATCATGGGGGGTCGCTGCGCGACCCCCTCATAATCTCTTTACGATAAAGGGAAGATCTTATAACTCCATTGGCCGGCCTTTGGCCAGCCCATCCCCCCGAAGGGGAGATGATTCGCGAGGGGCGTGGCCCCCTCGTAAATTATATATATGGTCGCCCGTAGGTCGGCAATGCCCCGACTACGCCGGGCCTCTTTTATGAGAGATATATAGGTAATATATTATTATTAGATATAAAATATATGATATAACCCCACGCAGCGGGGTTTAGTAGCCCCCCCCCTACGGGGGGGGGGATATAAAAAAAAAATAATTGTCTTCTTTTGGCAATGCCTGAGGAATTGAATTATAGCTCAATGGTAGAGCATTCCACTCATAATGGATGTATCTCAGTTCAATTCTGAGTAATTCAAATTTAATAAATATATTGAAGAGAACATGATGTTGGTTCAGATCGAATGCTATGTAGAGACATAACACATGCAAGTTAATTAAATAGAAGTTTACTTCCATTTAATAGCGTTAAGGTGAGTAATATTAATATATATAACTATATTAATTCAGATGTAGGTAATGGATATAAATCTAGCCTTAGAACTGAAATCTATGATTAACGTCATAAAGATCACATTGATATATATCAACTCTTTATAGAGCAGCAGTGGGGAATATTTGACAATGGTCTAACGACTGATCAAGTTATCTACGAGAAGGATATCAAATTTATATATAAGGGAAGATCTTTGATCTTCCATTATATACTTTTAATTGATAATAGGACAACTCTAAACTTCTAATTATATCCCCCTCCGGGGAATATGATCCTCCACCTGACTTTGTCAGGTGGGGAATTATATTAATAATAATGATATTATATAAAATAGTTCTAACTAAAACATGTGCCAGCAGCTGCGGTTATACATGGAGAGCAAGCATTGATCAAAATGGCTTAAAGTATCTGTAGTACGTTTAAATCTACTTATGATTTATATTATCTGGAAATTTACCCCCTTAGGGGTAAATTTCCGATGATACATCCCCCGCCGCTTCGCGGCGGGGGATATATTATCCCCCCCATCTCTATCGTATGATAGAGATGGGGAAACCCCCGCCGCAGCGCGGCGGGGGGGCGATTATAAGTAGTTAAATAGAATAATTAAAAGGTAATAAGAATTAAAGTATAAGGGATGAAATATGTTGAAAACTTTAAGACTGTAAAGAGATTACTTTAAATTATTGACGTTGTGAGATGAAGGCTACGGTAGCGACATGGATTCGATACCCATTTAGTCGTAGCAGAAAACAATGAATATTACAAATGTAAATGAAAATGAAAAATATTCCGCCTGATTAGTATGCTCGCAAGGGTGAAATACAAGACATTAGACGGTTGTAGTCCCAAGCAGTGAAACATGTCATTTAATTGGATAATCCGCCACAAATCTTACCATCTTTTGAATATATATATCTAAATATATATACAGGCGTTACATCGTTGTCGTCAGTTCATGCTGTAAAGTTTAATTTTAATTAATTGAATGAACGTAAACCTCATACTAAAGTATATGATTCTTTTTTCGAAGAATGTAAGCAGGGGATGAAGACTAATCATGATGACCCTTATAAGATGGGCTATCGACGTGTTACAATAATATTTACAATATATATATATATATAAAAAATATTAATTAGATATAATATCACTTATGGATTATAGTCTGAAATTCGACTATATGAAACAGGAATTGCTAGTAATCGTAAACAAGAGCGTTACGGTGAAATTAATTGCTACTTCGTACTAACCACTCATCAACAGCTCGAAATATTAAGAATATCTCAAGGGTATTTATTATAGGACAAGCTGTAAGTTGAAATACGGTTCGGCTAGGGGAACCTGGTCGGGAAATATAATTTATTCATATATGAACTTACTTAAAATCCTCCCCGCCGCTCCGCGGCGGGGAGGATTTTAACTCCCTCCTTCTCACAAAATGTTCTTATCCTAAGAACATTTTGTGAGCTTGTCGGGTTACCCCCCCCCCATCTCTATCCTACGATAGAGATGGGGGGGGGGATATTAGTTATTAGTCTATATCTCAATGGTAGAGAGTATGATTGATAATCGTAAGATATAGGTTCAATTCCTATTAGACTAAAAAAAAAATGTATATACTTGCCCCCCTAAAGCGGGGGGGGGGCTTTATATAGAAGTCCCGCCGCAGCTAACTAACTACGTTAGTTTCACCCCCCCCCCAGTACTAACTAACTGGGGGGGGTATTTAAATATAACCCCCCCCCCCCCGGATTTGTGGGGATCCATAGGGGTGAATATCTTTCTGTCGAATATCGGGGGGGGGGGGTAAATAAAAGCGGTTATGATGAAATGGTAGACATAGAACACTTAAATTGTTCCGATAATATATCGTGTAGGTTCGACTCCTACTAACCGTAATTTATCAGGTATGATTCACCTCCCGCCGCTCCGCGGCGGGGGGGGTGATGATGGGGGTCGCTGTGCGACCCCCCATGATTCATGAGGACCGACTGCTGCGCGGCCCCATAAAAATTATTCCCCGTAGGGGGGGTTTAAAAAAAAAAAATTCTAATGTTGGTAATTAGAACTAAATTGTAACTTTAGTGCCTATGTGCTGCGATAGTTCGATTCTATCTTTCCTCAAGATAGCTATAGTTCAAAAGGAAGAACATTCGCATGTGGAGCGATATATCTGAGTTCGATTCTCAGTAGTTATCCTTACTTAGGTAGTTCAATGGTTAGAACAAATGCCTCATATGCATTAAATATAGGTTCAATTCCTATCTTAGGTAGTCGTATAAGCTAACAAGGTATAGCATCCGTTTTGTAATCGGAAGGTGTGGAGTTCGATTCTTCAATACGACATTTATCCATTATAGGGACTTCTTAGACTACATGATCTAATCGGGTATGATATTACTTCTTCATAGTAAATATATGGGTTCAAATCCCATTGTGGTTAAATTCCACACACCCTTCCGTAGGAAGGGTGTGGGGGTAGTTATTAACCCCCGCCCGGCATAGCCGGGCGGGGGTTGATCATCCCCCCCCCGCCGCGGAGCGGCGGGGGGGATAATTAGGAAGGGGGCGTCTCGCCCCCTTCCTGATAACCCCCGCCGCGAAGCGGCGGGGGTTATTTACCCCCGCCGCGAAGCGGCGGGGGTTATCACCTCCCCGCCGCGGAGCGGCGGGGAGGTAATTAACCCCCGCCCGGCTATGCCGGGCGGGGGTTGATCATGGGGGGGCGAAGCCCCCCCATAATTAACGGGGGGGGCGTAGCCCCCCCCGTTGATCATCCCCCGCCGCGAAGCGGCGGGGGATAATTAACCCCCCAAAGGGGGGGTTGATCACGAAGGGGGCTTCGCCCCCTTCGTAATTAAGTTAAATATCTACATTAACCCCGCCCGGCTACGCCGGGGCGGGGGGGTACATGTCACCCCCCCCCCCGCCGCGGAGCGGCGGGGGACATTAATTAATATACTTATCGGGTTGTACATAATTGGTTATGTTGATATATTATCTCTAAAAGAGAGAATTATCCCCCCCCCTTCGGGGGGGGGGGATGATTCCCCGCCCGCCGCGCAGCGGCGGGCGGATAATTATATTATAAGAGTTCAAACCCCTTAAATCTTAAGTACCCCCCTTTAATAATTTAATATCCTTAGGATGTATACCCTTACGGTTTTACCCCCCCCCCCTAAAGGGGGGTGGGGGTTACCGTAAAAGATGTTTTACAACATCTAATTTTAATAGAGATAATATCAATAAGGAAGATGAATTAGATCTTAATAAAGATTTAGTCCACCCCCCCTTTAGGGGCTTTAGGGGGGTCGATTAAAGCTTTTATTAAAAATAAGAGTGGTGTTTACATGTGAAAAATATAATAAATCATAAGGTATATGTAGGAAGCTCTTCTAAGTTAAATAAAAGATTCAGAGAATATTTAAATCCAAATCATTTAAAAACTAATTATCCCCCGCCGCTTCGCGGCGGGGGATGATCAGGAGGGGGCGTAGCCCCCTCATAATTATATTATGAATATAAATAAAGCCCCCGCCGCTCCGCGGCGGAGGGCTTATTCAATTAGAGATGCTTGAAGAAGTCATAAGGAAGATGATAATAAACTTAATATATCCCCCCGCCGCGAAGCGGCGGGGGGTGTATCATCGGAAATTTACCCCTAAGGGGGTAAATTTCCAGATAAGATATCACCCCGCCGCGAAGCGGCGGGGTGATATGTACACCCCCCCCCGGAAACCGGGGGGGGATAATATATCCCCCGCCGCGAAGCGGCGGGGGATGTATCATCGGAAATTTACCCCTAAGGGGGTAAATTTCCAGATAATATATCAAGGAATTTATTATCTAGTGGGCGTTATAAAGATATTAATAATTTATATAAAGATCGTTATAATTTCCCCCCCGGCGAAGCCGGGGGGGGGAGATTATCCCTCCCCGCCGCTCCGCGGCGGGGGGAATTATTTTGAATTAGGTACACCTAAAGTTATAAATAATACTCAAAAGCAATCAAAAAGTGCCACTTTAATTGTGATATATTTTCCCCCCCCGGCGTAGCCGGGGGGGGGATTTATTATTCAACTGGAGAATTGTAACAAAAGCTTAAATTAAATAGACGTAGTGTATTGGGTTATATAAGTAGAGATATAAATAAATTATATTTAAACCGTTATAAAATTATACATCTTAATAAGGAGGATAAATTTATTTTATCCTTATTCGCAATTCAATTTTTTTTTTATTAAAATATACCCCCCTGGGGTGGGGGGGGGTGTATCATCCCCCCGGCGTCGCCGGGTTTCCCCATCTCTATCATACGATAGAGATGGGGGGGATAATATATCCCCCGCCGCGAAGCGGCGGGGGATGTATCATCGGAAATTTACCCCTAAGGGGGTAAATTCCCAGATAATATATGAGGGGGGGGGCCCCCCCTGAATCAATCATCTCCCCTTTAAATATTTAGCCCACAGGGGTGATATTAAATAAAGGTAAGCTATAAAAAAATTAAGGTTTATATTAGGATATAATCCCCCCCCCCTTCGCTTCGGGGGGATATCCCCCCCGCCGCGGAGCGGCGGGGATCTAATGGTTATGATATTACTTATTCATAGTAAATATATGTAATCAATTCCCACTATGGTTAGTGACAATAAGTTAATGGTAAACCCTAGTACTTCCAATACTATTATACGTGTTCGAATCACGTTTGTCATATATATATGGGCCGGCTACGCCGGGCAGATCTCCCCCCTGTGGATCCCCATGCGGCTACCCCTCCGCCCCGCCGCGGAGCGGCGGGAGGGTATTAGTTAAATAACCTATTGTAACATTGGTTATAATCCAATTAGGTATCTATTTTTAACCGGTAGGATGGGCATATTATAATAGTAAAAGATACTATATAGCCCCCCCCGGCATAGCCGGGGGGGGGGGCTGTGTATAAATAATTTAGTCCCAGCATCGCCGGGGTATATTACATTATTGAGTAAAATCTAATTAAATCTTAATTAATAAGAACTTATTTTAAATAATAAAAACAAATGTTTACAATAATTACAATACTATTTATTATATATATTAGTCCTAATAATATAATATCATTGTTAATAGCTATTGAAATATTATTATTAATAGTAACAGTTAAATTAATATATTTATCTGGACATTTTGATGATATTCATGGTACTATTAATTCATTATATATTATAATATTAGCTGGTGCTGAATCAGCTATAGGATTAAGTTTACTAGTATCTTACTATCGTTTGAGAGGTAAAGTATCAAATCAACTTTAATGTTTAATTTCTTAACTTTTAAATATGAAGAACCTATTCAAATTACTTTATTTAATTGAATAAGTTTAGGTAATTTAAATATTAATTTCGGTATCTTATTAGACCCTCTTTCTATGGTAGTTATGGTACCTATTGGAGTTGTAACTTCAGCAGTTTTATTCTATTCATTAGATTATATGCGTTATGATCCAGCTCGTAATCGTTTTTACGTAGTTTTAAGTGTATTTGCTTTATTTATGACTTTACTTATTGTTAGTGACAATTATATTACTATGTTTATAGGTTGAGAATTAATAGGAGTTATCTCTTATTTATTAATATCTTTCTGAAATACTCGTATATCAGCTATGAAATCTGCTTTATCAGCTATTTTACTTAACCGTATGGGTGATGCTTTATTTGTAATCTTTTTAGGTACTATTATTTCTTTATATAATTCTGTTGAATTTAATACTATAGAATTATTAACACCTCATACTCATACAACTACTTTAAATTTATTAGCAATTATGTTATTAGTAGCAGCAACAGCTAAATCTGCACAATTAGGTTTACACTCCTGACTACTACTCGCAATGGAATCCTGGGACAAAATCCGCAAGAATAAAAATAATAAAATTAATAATATAATAATATATATATATTAACATTGTATAAATTTTTTTATGTGCTACGCACAATGATTATAATACAAAAAATATAATAATATTTCCCCCCCCCCGGGGGGGGGGATCATCCCCCCCGCGGAGCGGCGGGGATAATATTAATGTTACAAAAATTTTAAATTCCCCCCCCAGAATGGGGGGGATCATCTGATCCCTCCCTGGGGGCGGAAGATCTAAAAAAAAAGGAAGAATTAATTTTTATTCAAATCTCCACCTCTAAATGGGGAGATTCAACATCTCATAATACAGAGGAGGCATCAACTAAAGATTCAAAGATTCAACTATGACTCAAACAAATTTAGTCTTGCCAACTCTGTTAATTCGATTTTACCTACGGGTAATGAGATAAATACTAAAAGTATAATGGAGAACAATAATAAAAATAAGAAAGGTCCTTCTAGATATGGTGAGATATGAGTTTATGATGTTAATAAAGGTATTTTAATGAATAAAAGACCTTTTATATCAAAAGTAGAGTGTTCTAACATACTAGGATTTAATAGAGGAACTATATTAAGTTATTTAAATTCAGGGGAATTATTTAAAGATAAATATTTTTTTAGTTATACACCTTTAACTAATGAAGAATTAAAAAAAAAAAAAAAATATATAATTATATACTATTATTAGAAACTATAACCGGGGAATTATTAGGTGATGGACATTTAAGAAGAGGAACTACTACAGCTAGGTTAGAATTTACATTTGCTAAAGATATTTTATATTATATTGAATATCTTAAATTTAATGTCTTATCTCCTATATGTAATACAACTAAGCCTACACCATGACCTAAAGATAACCCTACTCAATATTGATTTTCATCTAAATTTCAAATATATTTATTTGATTTACACAATCAATGATATCAATATGATAAAATAAATAATAGATACGTAAAAATATTGCCTTCTAATATTGAGGAATTATTAACCCCTAGAGCTATTGCTCATTGGTTAATGGGAGATGGTTGATGGCAGAAACCTAAAGGTATACATTTTTTAGTACGGATAATTTTACTTTTTAGATGAAGTTAAATTACTTATGGATATTTTAAAAAAAAATAAACATTACATTAACTAACTATTATAGATGTAATCGTCATTATGAGGATGGTTCTACAGCTACTCAATATCGAATTAGAGTAGGTGCAAAGGATGTTAATAAATTAATTAATTTAATTGATCCATATGTAATATCACAAATGAAGTATAAATTAGGTAAAGGGGGGAAAATAAAGAGCAAACTTTAACTTTCAAATATAATTCCTTATCCCCCCCCCCCGGCAATGCCGGGGTATAATTTAACCCCATAGGGGGAGAGAGATTAAACCGCAAAGCGGTATTTTAATAAATTACAGGTGTTATTTACCCTTCGGGGGGTAATATACATCTAACCCCGCTACGCGGCGGTAGATGTAATTAAGGGGATTCCTAAAATTTCACTATTAGCTGGAAGATTATTTTATCAGCTTATTAATATAATATTCGCCCCGGCTACGCCGGGGCGGACCCCCCCCCCCTAAGGGGGGGGGGGGATTATATATATATTGTATTAATTTCAGAGACTATAGGTGAAACATATTTTAAATATGATTTTCCCCCCCCGGCTATGCCAGGGGGATTTTTAATATGATGATATAGTCCACAAGCCTACACCTGTAAGTTCTTTATTACACGCAGCTACAATGGTATGTAGTGGAGTATTTGTATTAGTAAGATCATCTTATATATTAGAATATACACCATCAATATTATTAGTAATATTATGATTAGGAGGTATAACAACTTTAGTTAGTGGGTTAATAGCAGTAGTATCAAATGATATAAAAAGAGTTATAGCATTATCAACAATGAGTCAATTGGCTCGAAAAATTTATTATAGTTATGCCCCCCAAAGGGGGGATAACCCGGCTCTAAAAGAGCCGGCCCATTATAAATTTATAAATCAAACTATATGCGAAAAATTATATAATATAATATCCCCATTTTGTAAGAATATATATACCCGTTTAATGGGGTTAATAAATCTCTTTAGATGGGTGATTAATGGCCGGGCTTTGCCCGGCTATCCACCGGCAGGGCCGGTGAATTATAACAATTCGCAGATAACCAAAGCTCATAAGTATTTATATACTTATATTAATTATGTCTTTATTACATCATTTTATGTTAAACATCAGTACCTTTATTTAAAAATATGACTATTAATAAAAAATAAAGTTATATATATATTACGTATCGTAAATATTACTCTTTATAACTTAGTTAAAGTTAATATTCCCGCTCTTTTAGTACGGTTAAATATAGAGTCAGGAAAATGAAAGATTATAATTATAAGCAAGTTAGTAGGAATCTCAGAGACCATACGTTTGATATTTAGGTATATTTATACTCCAATCATCTCCGGCAAAGCCGTAAAGTTATCTAAGAATAATACTATTAATCCTTTTAGATCTTCCCCCCCATTCTGGGGGGGAGGATCCTCCGGCCCCTTCGGGTCGGGAAGAACTAGTTTAAGTCCAATTTATAATAAATCTCATATAAGATTATTACATAGCACATGTACCTCATTAAAAGAAAAAGCACAAGATATAGAGTTGGTATTAAATGATAAAAATAAACTTATTGAAAAATCATTGAATAAGGATCTTGCATTTAATCAATGACTAGCTGGTCTTATTGATGGTGATGGTTATTTTAATTTATCTAAAAAAGGTACTGCTCGTTTCCAATTAACTATGGATGCTAGAGATTTAAGTACACTTTATGAGATTAAACATAAATTTGGAGGAAGAATTTATTCTGTATCAGGTGCAAATGCATTTAGATATCAATTAAGTCATAAAAAAGGTTTAATTTATTTAATTAATTCTATAAATGGAGAAATAAGAAATCCAAAAAGATTACTACAAATAAGTAAATTATGTATAAAATACAATATAATATTGATTATGCCTAAACCATTAACTTATTATAACGGTTGATTAAGTGGTTTTTTAGATTCTGATGGTTCTATATATTATTCTGAAAGTAGTGGTCAAGTTTTTATTAGTATAGCTCAAAAGAATAAATATTTATTAGATCCTTTAATAGAGCTTTATTCTGGTAGAGTTTATATATTTAGTCCTAAAACTGAAGCGTTCAGATACCAAGTATATAGAAAAAATGATTTATTTAATTTAATAGATAATTATTTTATTCATTACCCATTAAGAACACTAAAATTAAATAGGTTAAATCTTATTAAAGAATTTTATGATTTAAGAACTTATAAAAATAATCTTAATGATTTAAAAAAATTAAATGATTGAATTGATTATAAAGATAGATGAGATAAATATTTAAAATAAATAAAGATATGGTCCACATATCATCGTCAAATATAAATATAGTCGACGGTGGTTTTTTTTTTTTTTTTAGCTATGATGATGATCGCTATAGGTTCAAGTGCGTATGATTTAGCAATATACCACCTATATTGCCACGCTTTCTTCAAAGCTCTATTATTTATGGCAGCAGGATCTATAATTCACTCTTTTATATCAGAAACTCAAGATATGCGTAAATTTGGTGGATTGATTAATTATTTACCATTTAGCTATACCAGTATGGTTATAGCGTCATTATCCTTAATGGCAATACCAGGATTATCAGGTTATTATTCAAAAGATATAATTATTGAATCACTATATGGAACATATACATTAAGTGGTTATATAATGTATTATATAGCTACAACATCTGCAACATTAACAGCTATTTATTCTATTAGAGTATTATATTTAACATTCTATAATAATCCACGTAGTAATAAACATACATATTCACTTATGCACGAAAAGTTTATGAAATGTGTCTATTCCAATGGGAATATTAGCAATATATAGTATATTCTTTAGATACTACAGAGATAATGTTATATTCCATTTAAATATAGGATTACCGCATACTAATAGTTTAATAGAAACTGAATTTACATTACCATTTATAATTAAATATTTACCATTAATTTTAGGTTTATCATTATCATTAGCTTTAGTATATATTTATGAATATCTATATATAATAGTAAAATTTTATGACATCAAAATCACATATTTATAATTATTTAAAACCAACGTATTTATTATGATCAATTATTAAATAATATTATAATTAGAAATACATTAAAATTTGGTGGATTATTAAATATTTACACTGATAATGGTTTATTTAGAATATTAGGTAGTACAGGTATTAGTCGTTTATTATTAAATATACCTTATTTATTAATGGTTAATATTATAATAATAGCTATACTTAATTTAATATAACGGAGGGGAGTAGCCAATATACTCCTACCCCAACTATTTCTCTTTTAAATTTTCCCCCGCCGCGACGCGGCGGGAGGGATGAGATTTAGTCAATCCAAGGTGTATATACCTAGGTATCTATTCATATATGAAACACTGTCGATGTTAACTAGTTAACATCTCCATCCCCAAGTCTTTAGGACGCCCCCCCATATGCGTAACTATTAAAAACCCCCCCCGCCGCTTCGCGGCGGGAGGTACACACCCCTACCCGACTATGCCGAGGCGGGGTTAGTAAAGGCCTGGGGGGTAAGGGAATGATCACACCCCCGCCGCGGAGCGGCGGGGGGGGGGGGAATGGGCCGGCCAAAGGCCGGCCAATGGAAGATATAAGATCTTCGACCCGCCGATGCGAACTACGTTCGCATCGGCGGGGACCTTTTCTAATTTTATTTATCTTAGCATTGCTGGGAAGTCATTCAATATATTTTAGGGTTCCCCGTATTGGTAGGCAATACCAGCTCAGCAGCGGGGAGGTAATTAACCCCCCCAAAGGGGGGGTTGATCACGAAGGGGGCTTCGCCCCCTTCGTAATTAACCCCCGCCCGGCTATGCCGGGCGGGGGTTGATCATGGGGGGCGAAGCCCCCCCATAATTAACGGGGGGGGCGTAGCCCCCCCCGTTGATCATCCCCCGCCGCGAAGCGGCGGGGGATAATTAACCCCCCCAAAGGGGGGGTTGATCACGAAGGGGGCTTCGCCCCCTTCGTAATTAACCCCCGCCCGGCTATGCCGGGCGGGGGTTGATCATGGGGGGGGCGAAGCCCCCCCATAATTATAAAGACCGGGAGGTATTAATATATACTTATATATAAAGTATGCTCGACTGAAAAGATATTTATATATCAGGCCCTATGGCCTGATATCATAGGAGTGATGTCCCCCCGTGCGTTGCGGGGGGGGGTAGAGATTTTATATATATATAGGTAAGTAAAATTAAAATTAAAAAAGGTACCCCCCGCGGAGCGGCGGGGGGGGGTAACCAGCCCGGCATTGCCGGGGGGGGGGGGTTTATAGTTTAAATAAAAAAAAAAAAAAAATATATTATGACTTATATAACACGTTGATTATATAGTACATCACATAAAGATATAGCCATATTATATTTAGGATATGGTTTAATATCTTCTATGGTTGCAACGGCAATGTCTGTAATAATCAGAATGGAATTATCAGGTCCTAATCCTCAATATTTACACGGTAATAATCAGGTATTTAACGTTATGGTTACAGGTCATGCAATAGGAATGATATTCTTATTTGTTATGCCTGTTTTAATTGGAGCGTTTTTACGACGTGGTCAATTAGTTTTCAATAATTGAATAACTATATTTTTTTATTAATTTATTTATTCATTGTGTGGTTTAATAATATTAATAATATTATTACATGAGGGGGTCTTATCACAGGAGGGCTATCCAACGAGGTAGTCTTTGAAGGTTGTGTGAAATGGCAAAAGATCCTAAATTTTGGATATGGATTGAGTAGTCTAGGCCTAGCTTTTAGAAGTTGTGTTAAGTTCAACGAAAGTGAATCTTCATCTTAAAACCGGTTCAGCGATAACTGAGTCTTCCAATATAAAAAAAAAAAGACTTGGAGACCAAATAAATGTAAGGGGTATAAATGAATGCGTATATTCCGAAACCACAAAAATGGTCAATACCGATACAGAAGAGGACTTAACATCAACTCAAGATACATTAGATAAAATGTATTTGAAGGAAAACTTAATCAAACACGGGAACCTCGGAAAGGGTAGATTTTTTTGAATTCTATTACGAACATAATAGAAGTACTTTGAGTTAACTTAAAGGAAACTAAAATCAATTTGAATGAATACTTAAAAAAAAAATGATAAGTATTGTTATAAACGTATTATTTTTTCAAGTTTAAAACAAGAGAATAATAGCATTCACGGGGGGGGGCATAAGATAGGAAGAAAAATGTCTTAGGTAATGCTAAGAATACTGATGAAAATAATAGTATTAGAAGAATTATAAGTAATCAGCCAAGATATGTTCATCTTGGAGAAAAGCTGAATTCACGATGCCTAAATACGATCTCACTAATCAATGTACGTCATTATTCTACAATCAAGGAGGAACCTGAGCTATCTATAGCGGAGGTTAAGAGATTATTAACAAAAATGGTGTTTTAAATTGACCTAATAATAAAAAGTCTTAGGACTTATTAATAGAGAAGTTTTCAAAAAAACAGATGGAATTAGTTAGATTAGCTGACATTTATGGAATTAATAGTGAAAAAAAAGTTCATAATGAACAATTTGTGCTATGTGAATCATTATTCTTCAGAATAGCTGCAATTGATAAACTTTTTCTAAGTCTGGAGGTTATAAAACCCCGGGAGTAGATAAAATATCATTTAGTAGTAGAAAAAAAAAGATATTGTAAATTATATCTCATTGGTTGAATGACTAAAAGATGTGTAATGAATAAATCGAATAATTCCCCCCGCCGCAAAGCGGCGGATGGGGGATCATTCTCCCCCGGCTTTGCCGGGGAGAATAATTACAATGCTGATCCTATAAGAAGAGTTTGAATACCTAAAGCTAATGGAAAATTACGTCGATTAGGTATTCAAACTTTAAAAGATAGAGCACTACAACATTTAATAAACTTAATATTAGAACCTTTAGTAGAAAAAACAGGTGATTTACATTCTTATGGTTTTAGACCTAATAGATCTGCAAAAAATGCTATCTCTGACTTAAGAGTTCAGTTAAAGACTCTAGATGAAGATAGAATTGTAGCGAATGCTAAAGATACAAATGTAGATAATAAATTATTTAGACAATTCCCCCCGCTCCGCGGGGGGGATCGTCTCCCGGCTACGCCGGGGAGACAATTAAGTGAAGATAAATGAATCTTAGATGCTGATATTAAAGGTTTCTTTGATAATATTGATCATAATTGGTTACTAGATAATATATTTATACATCCTGAATTCAAGAATATAATTAAAGGATGATTAAAAAGTGGTGTAATAGATAAAAATGTATTTTATGAAACTGAAATGGGAACACCTCAAGGTGGGATAATATCTCCTACATTAGCTAATTTAACTCTTAATGGATTAGAAAAAGCTATAATGGATTCTATTAGTCCTCTTACAAAGAGTAAGGAAAAGAGAATTGTAGTAACGTTGAAAGATGGAACAAAAACACGTATAGCTTCAGGATTAGCATATGTTAGATATGCTGATGATTTTGTAGTACTAACGAGATCACAATATATTATGAAGACATATGTAATACCAGCTATACAAGAATTCTTAAAACCCAGAGGTTTATCTTTAAGTGAAGAAAAAACAAAATTATTTAGACTAAAGGATGAAGGTGCACAACTGGATTTTTTAGGTTATACATTTAAATATCAAAATAAATGAAGATTTGATAAACATATATTCTATACTCATCATGCGGGATCTAGAGGGATAGCTTTATATCCAAATAGAACAAAAGTACACGCATTTATAGATAAAATTAGAAATATATTTAACAAATCTCAAAATCTTGACTCCTATAATCTAATAGCTTTATTAAATCCTATGATTAGAGGTTGAGCTAACTACTATAATTTAGGAAATTCTTCTCATTATAGAAATACAGTTAGAAATGCTATATATCATATGATTTGAAAATGAGCTCATAGTAAACACAAACGTTGAGGTAAAAAACGTATTGCTAATAATTACTTTCTAACACGTAAGCAATCTGAAGAGGTAGCTCATAATAGAAAAGTAGAATATACTATGATTAAAAATGTTAAATGAGTTTTTCATGGTTTTGCCTATGGGGAATCTAGATATGGAGGTAAACAAAAAAGTAGATACTTAGTTGATGTAGGTACTAGTTCACAATTATTATCAACAAAAAACTATGTTATACCAGTTAATTTACTACATGTTCATGCATATCATCCCGATTATATGAAAATGATTCAATTTAATACTAATAATAATTTTAAAGCGATGGGATTAAACTCATCATTTAAAACACGTTTATTAGAAGCACAAAATAATATATGTCCTCATTGTGGAAATTCTCTTCTTACTTCAAATGGACAATATGAAGGATTACATATTCATCATATTATGCCTATATACAAAGGAGGAATACGTAATAATATAAAAAACATGGTATTATTACATTCATGATGTCACTATGAAATAGATCATAAGAATGAAAGCGTAGTTAAAGAAATGAAAGTATAATGAAATACAAATTCAAAAAAAATTAACTAAGTATTTGGGTGAGCCGTATACATGGTGACATGTACGTACGGTTCTTTTAGGGGGGTTGATCGCGAGATCAACTTCCATCTATAGTGGTAACTATTTCTTACCTATTATGATAGGGGCAGTTGACATGGCTTTTGCACGTTTAAATAATATTAGTTTTTGATGTTTACCACCTGCACTAATATGTATTATAGCGTCATTACTTGTTGAGACAGGTGCGGGAACGGGATGAACAGTCTACCCTCCTCTATCCTCAATTAATGCACATTCCGGACCTAGTGTAGATCTAGCAATATTTGCCTTACATTTAACAAGTATATCAAGTTTATTAGGTGCTATTAACTTTATTGTTACTTTTATTAATATGAGAACAATAGGTTTACACATGATAAATGCTCCATTATTTGTATGAGCTATATTCTTTACAGCTATATTATTATTATTATCTTTACCTGTTTTAACAGCAGGGGTAACGTTGTTATTAATGGATCGTAATTTTAATACTGGTTTTTTTTTTTACGAAGTTGCCGCTGGAGGAGACCCTGTACTTTATCAGCACTTGTTTTGATTCTTCGGTCAAAGATGGCCGTTACAAACTATATGCGAGAACTTTACAATATATTTTTTTTTTCGACTAGGGGATATATATGCCCGGCTTTTGCCGTGTATATATTTTCTCTATTTAATAGAAATTTTATATAGTCTTTATAGTACTTTAGCAATAAGTCGTATATTTAACGCCTCTAGAGTAAAAAAAAATATCCCCCCCTAGAGGGGGGGTACCGATATCGGTATCGGTATCGGTGATCAAAGATGTAATAATTCGCAGGTAACAAAATTGCATAGCACAAAAAAAGGGAACCTCAGAGACTATACGTTTGTTAAACATTAATCCCGATAAGGTTTCAACAAAGTATTCAACTAGCTCACCCGGTACTTCAGCGGGTGTATCGGACCCCCATAGCATAGCTCTGGGGGGGCTAATAATAAGAGATAGATATTAAAATAAATACAATGATTAAGTGGATTAATAGATGGTGATGGTTGTTTTTTTTTTTCAAAAAAAGGATATGCTTCATTAGAAATAACTTTAGATATTAGAGATGAAAAAAAAAGCTTAAGATTTATACAAAAAAATTTTGGGAGGTTCTGTTAAACTTAGAACTAAAAAAAACTTCTATAAGGTATAGATTACATAATAAAATAGGTTTAACTACATTGATTATGGATGTTAATGGAGAAATTAGAAATCCTATAAGATTAATGCAGTTAACTAAATTATGTAATCTGTATAATATAATTGTTAAACAACCTAAACCATTAACTAAGGATAATGCTTGATTATCTGGTTTTTTTGATGCTGATGGAACAATAACTATTAATGGTACAAATAATCAATTAGCTATTTCTGCGAGTCAAAAAAGTCCAGAATTACTTTACGATATAGTAAAACTATTTAATGGAAATGTTTATTTAGATGATGCTAAATATAAATCCTATAAATGATATGTTTCTAGTAGGAAAGATATATTAGAATTAGTAGATTATTTTAAAATTAACCCATCAAGAACATTAAAAAAGAATAGAATTCACTTAATTTCTCAGTATTATTATTTAAAAGATATGAAAGCTTATAAAGTTGATACTAATACTTTACTTTATCGTAGTTGAAAGAATTTTTTTTTTAAATTTAGAAATTATGAAGATGTTTAAAGATATAGTCCATTTTACTCAGACGCATCCTGAGGTTTACATTATAATTATACCAGGATTTGGAGTAATCTCTCACATAGTCTCAACGTACAGTAAAAAACCTATTTTTGGAGAAATAGGTATGCTATATGCTATGGGTTCTATCGGTTTATTAGGATTTTTAGTTTGAAGTCATCACATGTATATCGTAGGATTGGATATTGATTCAAGAGCTTACTTTACATCAGCAACAATGGTTATAGCAGTACCAACAGGAATTAAAATATTTAGTTGAATAGCTACTGTCTACGGTGGAGAAGTTAGATTAGCTGTACCTATGTTATTTGCCTTAGGGTTCTTATTCCTATTTACTGTGGGGGGGATTAACAGGTTATGCTATCTAATGCGTCAATAGACGTTGCTTTCCATGATACAATTTTAAATTTATTTTTTTAAAAATTTTCTATCTTTAATGGAGTCTCTAATTTACATCAATCTACCCCCCCGCCGGAACGAACGGGGTGGATCCCAACGGGGGGAATCTATAAAAATATAGATTTTCTAGTAAACAATATGATTCAGAATATATTAAAAAAAAAAATTGAATTGGATTATTAGAGGGGATGGAAGTATTCAAGTTAATCATTGAAATTATAAAAAAATTTACAATATAGATTAATTATAAAATTATAAAAAAAATTTAGACTCTAATTATGATATGTTAATTGAAATTTCAAAAAAAATAATCGGTGGTAACGTTAGATTTATTAAAAAGATGAATCGGTTATTTGAGTACTTAATGATAAAGCGACTATTCAAGAAGTTATTAAAATTTTTTGATGAATACCCCTTATTAACATCTAGAAAAAAAAATTGTCAGTTAAAATTTTTTTTTTAAAATTAATTTACTACAAAATGATGTTAATTGATATTTTAGATAATAGAAATTATAAATATAATAACCAAGCTGATATTATAAAAAAAATGACAAATAAATTATCCTCTGGACTTATAAATCAAGAATATTTAAATTCTTGATTATCCGGTTTTATAGAAGAAGGGAAGGATGTTTTCAAATAGAAAAACTAATAATAATTCATTTTCTATAGGTCAAAATTATGATCTATATATTTTTTAATATATATAAAAAATTATATTTTAATGCTTCAAAAATAAAATAAGATTTTTTTTAAAAAAATAAATTTTATTCAATTGAGATTTATAAAAAAGAAGTATTAAATAATATAACTAATCATATTGATAAATATCCATTATTGGGAGCTAAAAAAGTTTCATTTCTTAAATTTAAATTTTAACCCCCCCCGGCTTAGCCGGGGTGAAATTTCCCGCCGCGGAGCGGGGGTAAAAGGGGGGGGGGGGGCCCCCCCCCCCCCCCCCCCCCCCTTAGGGGGAAAATTAGTGTCATGTTGTCTTGCCGCTTTGAGAATAAAAAACAACTGAAAAGTTATATTCTCGGTAATATAAATTTTAACCCCTTTCGCGGTATTGAATCCCCCTGGCAATGCCAAAGGGATGAGGGCTTAATCCCCTTCAGGGGGGGGCCTCTTGTAAGATCAAAGATCTAACCCCCCGATGCGAACTACGTTACGCATCGGCGGGGGGGAGATATTTAATAGACTTTTCGTCAGTTATAATTTTTTTTTTTGCTAACGGTGAAACCTTATATATTTTTTAAAAAAGCATAAAATAATTCCCGAATATAAGTAATACCGTGAAATATATTATATATATATATTTTCCCCCACTTCATCGCATAAGTATTTAATATTATATATTTTGTAGAGACTAAACGCGGCAGCTGAAAGTTTATTAAGTTAAACAATTAAACAAGTTATAGTCCGAACCATCTTGTGAAAGATGAAAATATCGACTTATTACGTAGTGGGACATTTTCACTATGTATTATCAATGGGAGCACTATTTAGTTTAGTTGGTGGTTATTACTATTGAGGTCCTTCAATGTTTGGCTTAAACTATAATAAAGTTTGAGCTGAAATACATTTCTGATTATTATTTATATCTGTAAATGTTATCTTCCTTCCAATGCACTTCTTAGGTCGACTTTTTTAGGCCTATACTTCACTTAATGCTAGAACATCATTAAGTTGATATTATTTAATCAACTATAATTTCCCCCTCCTTTGGGGGGGGAAAAGATCCCCCCCCCGAAGGAGGGGGGGCGATGAGGATTAGCAAGATATTCATTTTATCTTCAGAGATTATACGTGAAGAATATTACATTTAATCAATAACATAAGTAAATCTCCCCCCCCCCTCAGTATTGCCGGTGGGGGAGGGTTATAAATTTATTATGTAATATGATGTATGTATTATTAAGAAATAATCCAGATCATACAATAAGATATATATAATCTTACCCCGGTGCAAAGCGCCGGGGTGTGGTTATTACCCTCGGGGATAATCTACCCCCGCCGCGCTGCGGCGGGGGGGTGGATCATCCCCTCCCCCCCACTTGTGGGGGGGGGATAATATAAAAAAAAGAATAAAGGTCGCCCTACCTAATGGCAATGTCCCCCGGCGGCAGCCGGGGTATAAATTAGATATATTATTATCTCACATTGTCAGGGTATTATCCCCCCAATTATAAATAATAATAGTTATTTAATAACGGATATATCTGAGTATGATAACTGTTAATAAAAAAAATTATATATATAAAATATATAAGAATAAAATACGATATTTTATTTGTTAAGTCTATTATATCTTCTAAATTAAAAAATATATATATTAATATTATAACTAAACGAACAATAAATAATAGATCAGAAAATAAAAAGTCCTAAATCTGAAAATTTTTTTATATTTAAGGCCCCGGCTCCACTGGGGCATGCCCGCCCGTTGGGCGGCCATAAAAAATCTAAATTTGTAAGAAATTTTTTTTTTTTTACCCCCCCCCGCTCTGCGGCGGGGGGGTGATCAACCCCCCCGGCTTGCCGGGCGGGGGGGGTTATATAGACATTTTTTTTTTGATGAAAGATGATAAGAAATTAATAATTAATAAATATAATAAATTTAAAGGTATTTCCCCCGCCCCTTCGGGGCGGGGGGGAACACCCTACCGCCCGGCTATCTAGCCGGGCGGGGGGGTATTTATTTATTATATAATAATATAAATGATAAATTTTATATAGGTAGTTCTAAAGCTAGTTTAGGTAAAAGATTAAATAATTATTTCCCCCCGGGGAAATGATCCCCCCAGGCTTTGCCGGGGGGAATTATTATCATAAATCAGTTTTAAAAGATGATAGATATATATCTAATGCTATTTTAAAATATGGACATAAAAAAAGTTTACAGTATTTATATTGGAAGCTTATCCTCTCGACCAATTAGAGGTGTCATCACCTACTTCAATTAAAGAGAATAAGAGTATAAATAATGATACAATAAATATCTTACAAAAAAACAAAAAATTGTATTAATTTATATAGACCAAATTATAATCTTTTTTACATCCTATAACAGGATCTGGAAATTATAAAATTGTAGAAACTACATATATTAAAAAATTAAATCTATTAAGACTAAAATGACTAAGGAAGAATATCGTACATATATATGTTTTTATTTTTATGAAAGAGAATAATCCTTTTCTATGGGGAAACCATACCGAGGAATTTAAAAAAGAAAGATTAAGTTTAAGCAGAATGGGAGTTAATAATCCTATGTATGGTAAACCTAAATCAGAAGCTTTTTTATATTATATGAATAAAGATAGAACAGGAGTTAATAATCCTATGTATGGTAAACCTAAATCAGATAATACATTATTTAAATTACGTAAACAAATATTTGTTTATGATGCTGAAACTTTACAATTAGTTGAAGAATATAAATCATTTCTTGAAGCAGCTAAATTATCTGATTTACGTAAAGGTAGTCTTAGAAAATATGCTCTTTCGCATGAACCTTATAAAGGAAAAATTTATAGTTATGTCAAACTTTATTAACAGACAAATCACGCTGAACGGAATGCCACGTCGTATACCACAATACCCTGATGCTTTTGTTGGTTGAAATTATATTAGTAGTATAGGTTCAGCTATATCAATAATATCAGTTATTGTAGGATTAAAAAGTGTACAAATACAATTAGATAACGGATTAAATGAGGAATCAGAAATCCAAGTAACACCAGATTTCCTAGAAGCTAATAAAATGAGAGAAACAAGAGATTCTGATTTAGAATTAATTCTAGCAAGACCTGCAGAGTATCACACATTCAGTGAATTACCTGTATTAGTTACACCTAAACTTTAGGTAGTATAAATATGGCCGCCCAGCAGGGCGGCAATGCCCGGCGTTAGCCGTGCCTTATTTTATAATGTTTCTGTGGGGCCGCATAGCGGCCCCCCAGGGAACATCTTTTCCCCCCCCCCCCGGCTATGCCGGGGGGGGAATGTTACCTATCATACTATGGGATGCCCCATTTCGCGGGGTATATAATTTTTCTTATTATGTTTTCCCCCGTAAGGGTGGTTATAGTAACGCATAGCTGGTTCTATTACCTCGACATTGTCGAGGTAATTTAATATAATATCCCCCTGCCGCGGAGCGGCAGGGGGATGTTCATCTCCCGGCGATGCCGGGGGATAATATCTATTCATTTATGAACATCTGTCTTATTCCTAAATAAACATTTAAAATGTTAATCTGGGGGATACCTTTTTTAACATATAGGTAAGATCTATTTTATACATTAAAAGACCGGACTGCTTTAAGAAAGCAGTCCGGGTTACTTTATGATAATCTTATATGTAAATGTACATCCTATTTATTACCAGGATGATTAAATTTTTTACTATGGCTTATAGAAAAACAAATCCATATTTATCATTAGTTAATAGTTATTTAATAGATAGTCCACAACCATCTTCTATTAATTATTGATATAATCTAGGATCATTATTAGGTTTATGTCTAGTTATACAAATAGCATCCGGGATATTTCTCGCTATGCATTACTCAAGTAATATAGAATTAGCTTTTAACTCGGTCGAGCACATTATGAGAGACGTTAACGCTGGATGATTAATAAGATATATCCATGCGAACGGTGCCTCATTTTTCTTTGTCTGTCTATATTTACACATTGCTAAAGCTTTATATTATGGTAGTTACAAAGCACCTCGTACATTAGTATGAACAATAGGAGTAATAATATTTATATTAACAATTGCAACGGCATTCATGGGTTAACAAAAGTAGCCCAAAATTTAATATTTAGTATTCCCCCCGCCCCTTCGGGGCGGGGGGGGAACACCCTCCCGCCCGGCTATCTAGCCGGGCGGGGGGTATTCCATGATTAATACCCGGTCCCCTCAAAGAAGGGGTCAGGTATAGATACCGCCCCCGGAGGGCGGTATCTTTTATATATTACATATTAAATAGTCTATCTTGTATAAAAAATATTTTACCTTCCTGATCTATATATATAGTTCAGGTTATTTTTATACTTTATAATTGTAACTTACATAAGGAAAATTATTAAATAAGATATTTCTTCACAGAGAAAGATAAATATTTATATTAACCTTCGGGTCTAAATTAATAATATAATCACATAAAGTTACTAAATTCTACTTTTTTAGAATTATCCCCCCCCAAAGGGGGGGATGATCCCCCCCTAAGGTGGGGGGGTAGAATTAAAGTATGTGATATTTCAATAGGTAAAAAAAAATAATAAGGAATACCCCCCCGCCCGGCTAGATAGCCGGGCGGTAGGGTGTTCCCCCCCGCCCCGAAGGGGCGGGGGGAATACCTTATAACATTGAAATTATATTTATAGGCAATATTGATGAAAACGGTTAAAACTATTTAGATCCTCAATATAAATAACAAGACCGTCGGTTATATGTATGATCGCTACAGACTGGTCCATCGATGGGTATCTGAAATGATGCTTAATGTACAGTCGAAACATTATTATAAATAAATAATAATTTATTATCCATTTATATGGAAATAATAATTAAAAGTACTCTAAAAATAATACCGAAAATAATTGTTATAAATCAAACTTACTAAGCAGTAAACCAACTTATAGGAAATCTGATTTAAATTTAAATCAGAAAAGATATTTAAATTATAGTACGACTATAAATAATAAATATCCTCTCCCCGGCGTTGCCGGGGGGGGGGATGTTCATCACCCGCCCCTCCGGGGCGGGGGGGAATACCTTAAAGATATACCTAATCTTAAAGCATTATCTCAAGAATTTGATATTTCAATTTCAGATATAAAAAATCAAACTCAAGAGTTTGATTTATCGAATATTGAAGATGTTAATTACCCCCCACAGGGGGAAATTCTTCACCCGGTTACATCGGGTGAAAATTTAATTGACTTAAATAATACTCAAGATATATTAAAAAAAATATGTATTAAGCCTGAATTATGATGAGATGATATTAAAGCTTCACAGGAAGATATTAGAGAAAGCGTTAGAAATCAAGCTGGTATTTATATAATAATAAATAAAATAACTTTAAATTATTATATAGGTTCAGCTCAAACTAATAATTTATCCCCCGCCGCTTCGCGGCGGGGGATGAATCATCCCCCCCAAAGGGGGGGATAATTTATTTATTAGATTCCGTGCTCATTTATTGACTAATAAAAGAGAAGGTAGTACTTTAGTTCAAAACGCAGTAAAAAAAATACGGTTTAGATTACTTTATTTATGGTATACTAGAATTTATACCTTATAAAGTTAATTTAAAAAATAATTCTGAATTATTAAATTTAGAAAATAATTATATTCGTATTTTACGTCCTGCTTATAATATTTTAACAGATACGAACAGATTTATTAAAGATAAAAACATTAAATTAAACTCTTCTACTTCTACATCTGATGAATTAGATATACCTGATATTACAGGATTATCTGACAAATTAGATTTTATTAATATTTCTTTAACTAAAGATCGTAAAATTCATTTAGATAATATTAAGAATGAAATAACTCAAAATTTTAAAAATGAGTTAAATAATAAACTTAGTGTTATAGCTAAAAATAGAACTAAAGATTACTGAACTCCAGAAGGTATTGCAAATATTAGTAAAGGTAGTAGCAAAATTATTTTTTTAAGTACATTTGAAGATACTACAAAACCTTTTTTATGTAAGTTTAAAACTAAAGCTCAAGCTTCTAAATTATTAAATTGTGATGTGAAAACAATGCATCGTATTTTTAAAGCTGGACACTTATATGTACCTAATGTTTTTATACCTTTATTAAATCAAGAACATATTGATAATCATAATTCTATTATAGATTATATTGATACATCTAATTTAGATATTTACAAATATAAAAATAAACCTAATAAGTCTATTAAATTAAAAGCAGGACTTTCCGACTATAGATTTTTTACTAAGTTTTATGTTTCAACTGTTTTAGCTAGAACATTATAATATATCCTTATTTTAGTTTGTTTTGTGAATAAATATACTTTTAATTCCTTTACATTGGTTATACTTTAATAAGTTATTTTATTTTGGTAAGTAATGATTCAGTTCATTATATTTATAGGGTTCTCCTTTATTATCCCCCCCTAGCGGAGGGGGGGGGGGGGGGGTGATACCCTTACATAGGGTTAAATATAATTATTATTAATTTAGCGTAATTTGTACTGTTTAGTTTATGGACAGATGAGTCATTGAGGAGCAACAGTTATTACAAATTTATTATCCGCTATTCCATTTATTGGACAAGACATTGTTCCCTTCATCGCTATTTTACCTTTATACTTTAATTATATATGGTTAAATAAATAGCAATCAAATGAGGGGCTCTATTTAGTAATAAATAGATGAAAATAAGGTAAATTGCTGAAATAAACCCAAACAATCAGCAGCGAAGCCTATTATATTGAATATATTGTTTTTCCCCCAGGTGTCCTGGGGGGTAGACCCCCCCCCGAAGAGGGGATATATTAAGTAATAGGTACGTTCAACGACTAATTAGTGAGTAAAATAACAATACCTAAACACGAACACCTTACAACCTTTCTTCCCCCGAAGGGGGATATTATTTAAAGGTTGATGATATAGTCTAACATTCTAAAATTAGAATACAATATAGTTAAATGCTATATATTCCCGCCGCGAATCTATCTACGTCCCCGGGCCGGCTATGCCGGGCCGGGACCCGTCCCCCCCCCTTGACTGGGGGGGGGGGGGAGGACGTTATAACCGCGGCGGGTTAAAAATAAAAGTCATATGGGGAGGTTTCAGTGTATCTAATCCAACGATACAAAGATTCTTTGCTTTACACTATTTATTACCATTTATCTTAGCAGCTTTAGTAATTATGCATCTAATAGCTCTTCACACACATGGATCATCAAATCCAGTAGGTATATCAGGTAATTTAGATCGTATACCAATGCACAGTTATTTTTTATTTAAAGTGCGCCGTTGTGGTGTATCTCTTCAGTTGTTACAGAACAACAAGTATTTCGTACATATACTTCCATCACTAGACTTAGGTATACTGTGAAAACATATGCTGAACAGAGCATGTCTAGAAAAGGATCTCGTAATACATATTAAGATAGTAATTAAAGGAGATTCAGATGAATGATCTATGGTTAGAGTTATACTATTCAAACATCAGTTATCAATGCTCTCAAAAGAAGGAGATCGTCATGCTATTAATGGGACGTTAATCTGCTATACAGATACAGGCTTTGAAGGTATCTGTAGTACGAAAACAGATTCTAATTTTAGTAATACTATAATTAAGATAATGAACGATGAACCTAAGGATCAAATCTGAGAGAGATATACAACTACGGGATTCGCTTCATCTAGTAATAGATATGCGAACAGAGGTTCTATACTAGCTGGTTCAGCAATGAAATACAATAGAAGTAATTCTCTATGAAGTACTAATAGTACCCAGTGAAGAGAACCAGCAATTTTTAGTCGTAGAATGTTAAGCACAGGTGCAGGAAGCACAAAAAATGTACTTAATAGTCTTGACAGTCTTAGAGCTAGATCTAAAGCTAATCCTAATAGTATAATAGATCGTCAATTATATAAAACATTCATATTAAACAAGGATCTTTTAAGGACCGCTTATGATAAATTAAAATCTAAACCAGGTATGATGACACCAGGAATTAATCCAACCACATTAGATGGGATGTCAGAAGAACGGTTAGACGCGATTATATCTAAGTTAAGCGATAACAGTTTTCAATTTAGTCCAGGGAAACGTATAATGATACCTAAATCAAATGGTAAATTAAGACCATTAACATTAGGTAGTCCTGAAGATAAATTAATTCAGGAAGTAATTCGAATGGTTTTAGAAGCTATATACGAACCATTATTTGCAGATGTGTCACATGGATTTCGCCCTAATAGGAGTTGCCATACGGCCTTAAGAAAAATATTTACTACATTTAAAGGTTGTACTTGATGAATCGAAGGGGATATTAAAGCTTGTTTTGATGAAATACCTCATGACAAATTAATAAGTCTCTTATCTAATAAGATCAGTGATCAAAGATTTATTGAATTAATTCGTAAATCATTAAATGCCGGTTACTTATTTAAGTATACTCGTAAAACTGATATTATTGGAACGCCTCAAGGTTCAATCATTAGTCCAATATTAGCTAATATTTATCTTCATGAATTAGATTTGTTTATTATGAAGTTAAAAGATGAATTTGATTTTAAAGGTAAATATTCTTTTTATGATAGTAAATATCGTAGTATTCAACATAAATTACATAGATCTCGTAAACTAGGTTTAGATTCTCTAACTCTTAGAAAATTAGCTATAGAATTAAGAAACCATAATAGGGATTACAAAAATGAGTTTACTCGTAAATTACAATATATTAGATATGCAGATGATTGAATTGTTGCAATCAATGGTTCTTATAAAGATACCAAACTTATTCTAAGTAAAATAAGTGATTTTTGTATTAATGAATTAGGTTTAACTGTCTCCCCGGAGAAAACTAAAATTACTAATTCCTACAAAGATCGTATATTATTTTTAGGTACTTATATCAAACATTCAAGTGTTACTACTTATAGTATATCTGGTAAATATTTAAAACGTAATTCCGGATTTTTAGTTCTTAGTGCTCCTATGGATCTTATTAAATCAAAATTAGTTAAATCTGGATTCCTATCCAGACAAGCTGATAAACATGTAGGTGTATCTAGATTTACATGACTGAGCTTAAAACCTCAACAAACAATTCACTTAGCTAATAGTATAATTAGAGGTTATCTCAATTATTATTCGTTTGTATTTAATAAAGGTCATCTTACTGGATATATTTTCTATATAATTAGAGATGTTGTACTACGTACATTTGCACATAAATATAAGTTAGGTACGAGAGCAAAAGTCTATCATAAATTTGGTAAAAATTTACAAATTATAGATCTTAAAAATCGTAACAAAGATAATACTCCTAGAGTATTAGCAACTTTCTTCAAACCAGAAAATTACAAGTTAAATGTATGAGACTTTAAAAGAAAGACTGTGGATTCTAATGTACCAGCTCTTTATTCCGAGTCCATATCTTTAGCGAGCGTTATGAAAGCAAAATGTTTAATATGTACCAGTGATTATAGAGTTGAAATGCATCATGTTAGAATGATGAAAGATCTTAAACCTATCAAGGGTACTTTAGATTACTTAATGGCCAAAGCTAATCGTAAACAGCTACCTCTATGTAGGAGCTGTCATATGAAATATCATGAGGGTAAACTTTCAATACCTCATGATGTCACAGCAAGATTTGATCGTAAATCTAAGACTGAATAAAAATTGTGGAGAGCCGTATGATCAGGAAACTATCACGTACGGTTCGGTGACGAGCATTCGACAACCCTAATAGTAAGGCTAAGGGATCAATGCTTAGTTCAATGATCTAATAACTGTATTTGTATTTATATTAATATTTAGTTTATTTGTATTCTTTTCACCAAATACATTAGGTCATGAATGGCCTATTTACACTATCAGCTGAGAGAATTTATTAATAAATCCCCTGATGGGTATATTTAGTTTATTAATAATTAATTATCCCCCGCCCGGCACAGCCGGGCGGGGGATGATCATGGGGGGTCGCATAGCGACCCCCCATAATTATCTTAAAATAAACCCCTTCGGGTTTTATTTTACAAAGGATCAGTCCCCCCCGCTTCGCGGTGGGGCTAATTTTACCTCCCCCGGCTACGCCGGGGGAGGGATGATCTCCGCACCACGTGGGGTAGATCATTATCCTCTAATTAACCCCCTCCCGGCTATGCCAGGCGGGGGTTGATCCTCACCCCACCGCTCCGCGGCGGGGGGAATTAATAAATTTAATCAGCTAATATCTTACTTATTATATTATTTAAATAAATGCTACTGTAAAGTCTGGGGATATATCCAGAACAGGATAAAATTATTTATCTATATAATAATAAAGGGTATTTCAGAGACTATACGTGTAAATAAATTATACTTATTTATAAAATGAACCTATAAATATATTTACCCCTCCGCTTCGTCGGGGGGAGATAATATTATTCCCGCCGCTCCGCGGCGTGAGAAATCTTTATCAAATAAAAAACATATTCAATTAATGTCACAATCTAAACCATTTTGTACTTTAACTTCAGAAGAGCAAGATATAAAATTTAATGAATGATTAGCTGGTTTAATAGATGGAGATGGTTATTTTTCAATTGGTAAAACTAATAATACTGGATGTGAAATAACAGTAGGTTTAGAAGATGAAAATTTATTAAAACAAATCCAAAATAAATTTGGAGGATCCATTAACCCAAGAACAGGAGTTAAAGCAGTAAGATGAAGATTACAAAATAAAGTTGGAATGATAAAGTTAGTAAATGCTATAAATGGTAATATACGTAATAGTATTAGATTAAAACAATTTCATATTATATGTATATTATTAAATATAAAATTTATTGAACCTTTACCATTAGATATTAATAATGCTTGAATATCTGGTTTTTTTGATGCTGATGGTACTATTAACTATTATTATCGTGATAAAAATATTAAAAGTAAAATAAGACCCCAATTAACTATTAGTATATCTAATAAATATAGCCCCCCGGCTACGCCGGGAGGGCTATGCTCAATCCCCGCCGCATCGCGGCGGGGATAAATATAGTGAAAATCTAGAGAATTTAGTAACTGTTTTGGGGGGTAAAATTTACGTAGATAGATCTAAAACAGGTACATGTAAATGATCTATAAATAGAGAAGATTTACATATGATTTATTATCACTATAATTTAGTTAATCCATCAAAATCTAACAAGGGTAGACGTTTATTTTTAATAGAAGAATTTTATTTTTTATATAATATAAATGCTTTTAGAAAACCAGATGATTCTATTATGTATCAATTATGATTAATGTTTGATAAAAATTGAAAAGAGTTTAATATACTTGGAAATAAATTTTCAATTAAATAAAATAATTAACCCCGCCGCCGAACGGCGGGGTTGATTATGGGAGGGGGGGGAGGGTCGCATTGCGACCCTCCCCCTCCATAATAACAATTATATTACCCCGCCGCGTATCTATTTACAATAAATATTCCCCCGAGGGGGGGGTGTTCACCCCCCCCGCCCCTTAGGGGCGGGAGGTAAATACGCGGTGAGTCTTTTTATAAATGTATAATTTATCAAGAGATAGTCCAATTATAATATATGTATATATACCCCCCCCCCGTAGGGGCTAACTTGTCCCTCCGGTATCACAGGGATATATTTATATATATTCTTAATGCATTCTGATAACTATATACCAGGTAACCCTATGGTAACACCTCCATCGATAAAAAAAATTAGATATCAAAAATTCTACAAAAGAGGATATAGAAAAGCAATTAACTGAACCTATTACATTAAGTAATTCATAAAAAGATGATATCAATTTCAAACAATTAATGCCCCCCGCCGCTCTGCGGCGGGAGGGCATACATCCCCCCGGCTACGCCGGGGGGTTAATGAATGGATTATTTCAAGCTGAAGGGCATATAGGAGGTGAAATATTAAATAATAAAATTTAATATTTTAGACCTATCGTATTCTTATCCTTAAACGCATCATCTGAAAGTATTAAATATATTAATGCTATAAATATTATTCATAATTATTATCATACAGAGAATAATAATTACTTTATTTCGATATTTAAAAATAAAGCTTATGTAGTTAATTTACCTATCGTTTGAACTCCCCCCCCCCGGCGAAGCCGGGGGGGGATGGAACCATCCCGCCGCGGAGCGGCGGGATAGTTTTAACTCCTAAATCAAAATATTTCACTTTCTGTGACATTAAATCTAAAGATATTGCTTAAAATCAAGCTAAACTTTATAGAGATTATGAGGGGGTCGCGCAGCGACCCCCCCCATGATCCACCCCCGCCGCGGAGCGGCGGGGGTAGATTATCGGAGGGATTTTACCAGAGGTAAAATCCCTCCGATGATCCACTCCCCCTAAAGGGGGGTAGATTATCCCCCCCCGGCGACGCCGGGGGGATGGTCCATGAGGGCCGCTGCGCGGCCCCAAGATTATCAATTAAATAAATGACTTATTGATAATAATTTAATGTTACCTCCTATGAAGTAAAAAAAATTATACCCACAGCACATTGCTCCGAGCATGTAAAGTTAAAACCTTTTATATTAGGTTATAGCCGGCCATGGCCGGCTATAAATAAATCCTCTAATGTTTTTTTTTTAATAACTAATATCTCATCTAGATGCTATATCTAGATAAAATAACTGTCGCTTTTAATTTTAAATTTATAACGCTCTGGCTTAACCCAGACGTAAACCATGTATTGGTTTATTATTTTTTATAATTTAACCCCCGCCGCGAAGCGGCGGGGGTTGAATCATGAGGGGGCTACGCCCCCCCCCCCACATAATTTAACATTAAATGAAAAAAAGGTTAATTGCAAAAAAGTCTAAGGATATTATTACTCCCGACGATGCCGGGGGAATTTATCTATGATAATTTGCAGCGAAACTTGAATAATATAAGTATATATTCATGAACGTTCAACGACTAGAATTTAATAATGACCCCCCACAGGGGGGTCTAAAACCCCCCCGCGGGGGGGGGGAATTCCACGAATACCTTTATATTTCCCCGCCGCGTATCTATCATAGGTACGCGGCGGGTCAATTGAAACTGAAATATATGACATAGTCTAAACAATCATCTATTATAAGTGACAATTATGTCATTAGATGTTTATAGTTATTAGCCGTGGCTCATTGAGCCACGGCATGAAATATATTATCCCTCCCCCTTACACGGGGGGGGGGGGGATTAAATATGTAAGATAACTCTAAATTAGGAAACTGATTGAATTAAGTATAAATAACTTAACATTATCCCCCGGCGTTGCCGGGGGTAAAATTATAAATTGAGTTCCGGAGTGATATTTATTACCATTTTATGCAATATTAAGATCAATACCTGATAAATTAGGTGGAGTTATAGCTATGTTTGGAGCTTTATTAATATTATTAATATTACCAATAACAGATAGATCAGTTATAAGAGGTAATACATTTAAAGTATTATCTAAATTCTCATTCTATTTATTTGTATTTAACTTTTTATTACTAGGTAATTTAGGACAATTACATGTTGAAGTGCCCTACATCCTTTTAGGACAATTATCAACTGTATATTACTTTAGTTATTTCATAATACTTGTTCCAGTAGTATCTTCTATTGAGAATATTCTATTTTATCTAGGTAATAAACCCCGCGCGGCATAGCCGCGCGGGAGTTTGGCACCTCTCCGCCGCGCAGCGGCGGAAGGTAATAAACATAATCTTTAACCTACTAATAACCCCGCCGCCCCGCGGCGGGATGGGTCTACACCCCCCGGCGTAGCCGGGGGGGGTTAGTACAAATAATACCTTATCTATCGAAAGATAGAGATTCAAAAAGGTTATATATTCATTTATGATAAAAAATATAGGTGATGTTATTTACATCATGCTTAACATTTTCCCGCGCTATGCGCGGAAATCCGGATGAAGGCTGGGCTTAGATTTAAAATACCCTTAGTCATCCCCCCGTGATTAATATGACATATATCTACTGTACTTATTACTTTAGTTGTACAGTTATATTGGTTACTTATACATATCTTTATATTATATTTTAGGGGAATGTATCAACCCCCCGATGGGAGGTTAATATATTCAAATATGAAAATTATACCACCCCCCCCCGCCGCTGCTAACTTAGTTAGCATCCCATATCCAGACTAAAAGGGAACTTAGAATATAAGGGGGTATTTATATTAACCCCCCGGCGAAGCCGGGGGGGGGTATATCTCTTTCCCCGCCGCGAAGCGGCGGGGGGGGGTATTACGCCCCCCGAAGGGGGGCGGTCCATGGAAGATCATCGATATTAGATCGATGATCTTCCATGTTAATCCCCCGGCTTCGCCGGGGGATTTACATCCTCCCGCCGCTTCGCGGCGGGAGGATATTAATATATATATAGAGATATACCTTTTTATAATATATATAGGAGATGTTATTTACATCATTTTTAACATTTTTAGTTTTTTCATCTTTAAAAAATCTAACTCTATAGTAGGGTTTAATTTATTAATTAATAGATTAGGTATAATAACAATTAGTTTTGTATTAATATTAACAATATTATCAATAGATTTAATATCGTTAGTACCTGGATTTACATTATTTAATAATTGATTTAGTTTATCATCATTAAATTTACCATTTATAATAATAATATTATTATTAGTAATAAGTTTATTAGTATATAATACATTTAATAATAAAAATAATGTTAATTCACCTTATTTTTTATTAATAGTATTAGCTAATTTAATAGGTTTATTATTATTCCCTTTAGTTAATGATTTATTAGCTTTATACATTCTTATTGAATTACAAAGTTATTCTTTATATTTATTAACAGGATTACATAATCGTTCATTTAATGCTTCTAGAGCATCATTACTTTATTTTTTAATGGGTGGTGTAGCTTCATCTATTATATTATTAGCTTTATATTTTATATATTCAAGTACTGGTTCTACAAATTTAACTGATGTAATTATATATAATACATATAATAATTCTACTTTTAATTATTTCGATATATTAGTTATAGCTTTATTATTTAAAATGGGATTAGCTCCTTTACATCGTTGAAGTATTGCAGTGTATAATTATGCACCTACTTATATAACAGCTTATATTAGTATAGTTGCTAAATTATCTATAATAGCTTGATTATATAGTAATAATATTCTATATAGTAATTATATTTTAATTATATTCTTTTATATATCTTTATTTATTGGTGCTTATAAACCATTATTTCAAATAAATATAAAAACTATATTAGCATATAGTGGTATATTAAATTTTGGTTATATTTTATTAGCTTTAATGTCATCAGATATATCTTTATATATATATATAATACAATATGCATTAACACATGTAGTTATATTTTTAGTTATATTAGCATCAAGTGAATATATAAATAAACCTATATCACATTTTTCTCCTTTAATTTACATTCATCAATTAAAGTTACCAAATAAAACTTTAAGTTTTAGTTTAATTATAGCTTTATTCTCGTTAATAGGAATACCACCATTACCTGGGTTTTATGCTAAATTAAGTATATTATCAGGAGCGTTATTAGATAATTTAGTATTAGAAACTTTAGTTTTAGTAATATGTAGTGTTATAGCAACTTATTATTATGCAAATATAATTAAAGTATCTATGCAAAGTAAAACTATAATAGGTGAGACAATAAATCCTGTTTTAGCTTATGTTATAGCAAGTAGTACTTTATTATTATTAAGTTTCTTTATTGTATTACCATATATTTCGGAAGGATTATATTTAATAATAATCTAAATGTTTACTTTTTATATTTATTTAGCACCAATAGTAGCCTGTGTTTTAATATTATTAAATTATTTAATATCAACAAGTAACTCTTATATTGAAAAAGATGGTCCTTTTGAATGTGGATTTACATCATATCAACAATCAAGATCAGCTTTTAGTGTTGCTTTTATATTAGTCGCTATTCTATTCTTACCTTTTGATCTAGAAATATCATCTATTTTACCTTATGTAGTAAGTTCATATTTAAATGGAATTTATGGTGTATCGATATTAGTTATATTCTTATTTACGTTAGTAATAGCTTTTGTTTATGAAATAAATTTAGGAGCATTAAAATTAGATAAGAAATATTTATTTAATACAAAAGAATTAAAAATAAAATTATTCAAATATGAAAATTATAAATCTTTTGGACAAATAAAAAATAAACAAGGACAAAGAGATAGTAAAAGATATTTTATGACATTAAATAATACTATTTTAAATAAACAATCGTGATCAGGAGATGATAAAATTCTATCTAATATTATATCCCCGGCTTCGCCGGGGGGTATAGACCCTCCCCGCCGCGGAGCAGCGGGGGATATTATGTTAATTAATATCTCGGAAGATTCTAAAGATATTAATCCCCCGGCTTCGCCGGGAGGTGTATATCCTCCCGCCGCTCCGCGGCGGGGGGATATTAATCCTAAAAATGAGGATAAATATAATATAATTTCTTCTAATATATTATTATCTAAAGATATAAATATATCCAGCGTAAATCTATTAAAGGATAGAAAGTGAATATATAAAGCTCTAGAAAATAAAAGTGGGATATATATGTTTACAAATAAATTTAATGGTAAATGTTATATAGGACGTTCTGTAAATTTAAAAAGAAGACTATCTGAATATCTAAGAGTAAGTTATTTAAAGAAATTTAATAGTATGTTAATAAATAAAGCTATATTAAAATATGGAATTGATAATTTTGAATTTAAAATATTAGAAATTTGTAATTTAGATCAATATATTAACAAAAATGAAATATCATCGGAATTGGCTCAAGAATTAAAAAAAAGAGAGTTATTTTATATAAATTTTTATCCTTCTGAATATAATTTATATAAAACATCGATAAATCCTCATGGAGAGTCAATATTTAAACATTCATCTAGTTCTATTGAAAAAATAAGAGAAACACACATTCTTTTAAATAAGAATCCTGAGTTTTTAAAAAAAAGAACTACAAATATACCAGTAACATGTATAGATATATTAACGGGTGAAAAAAAAGTATTTCATTCAATAAGAGAGGTAACTCGTATATTAAAAACAGATACTAGAACTATTATTAAAAATATATATTCTAATAATAATAAGCCATATAACGGTCGTTATAACTTTTTTATAGATGAAACTCTTACATCTAATAAAGGAACTATTAATCAAATAAATAATATACCTATTGAAATAACTGATTTAGAAACTAATATTACTACTAAATATGATTCAATAAGTAATGCAGCTAGAAAAACTGGAGAACTTCAACATAGTATATTAAATTATTTAAAATCAAGTAGATCAAAACCTTTTAAAAATATATATATAATAAAAGAAATTAATACTGAATCAATTCTTAAATTTAAACCATTTGTAGAACAATCTATTAAAATAAAACTAACTTCTAAACAAAAAGTTGCTATACCTATTGAAATAACTGATTTAGAAACTAATATTACTACTAAATATGATTCAATAAAGGATGCTCAAGCTAAAAATCCTCATTTCTCTAAAGGTTGTATCAGTGAATATTTTCATAAAAATAGATCAAAACCATTTAAACGTAGATATATTATTAAGAAAATTTAATAACCCCCCCCCCGCAAGCCGGGGTGGGAATAATAATGATAATACCTAAGTTATTCCTGCGACCTTTCGCCGGTCCACCTCCCCCCCAGGCCTCGCCTGGGGGATATTGATTGTATTCACTAAGCTGGAAACATACCGGACTCTTCATCTCGTTATTTAGATGTTAAACCTCTTATACTAATTATTTGATTTCTTTATACATTTATACTCAATATATATATATCCGTTATTTTTATCTTTTTAATATAACCTTTTATAATTTTATGATACGTCTATCTCGAGTCATGCCCTACGGTGCCAATCCTTTAAGTACCCTCCAGGTTAGCTCAAGTGTTACTTCATTTAGTTGTGTGTATTTTATTAAATTTACCCCTTAAATAAATTTATTCCCCGGCCCTTAGCCGGGGTATTATACTACCCGCCGCTTAGCGGCGGTTAAATTATTCCCCCCCCCCGGGGGGAAGGATTCCTGGGGGGGGGGCCGCTGGGCGGCCTCCCCCATAAAATTATTCAAATATGAAAGATCTTTAATTCCCGCCGCAGCTAATTACGTTAGCTGCGGCGGGACAAGTATAATTAATAATAACCCCCCCCCCGCCGCTCAGCGGCGGGGCCGGGGGGGGGGGGGCGCTGCGCGACCCCTCCTATATTATCACCCCCCCATCTCTACCATACGATAGAGATGGGGGGGGATCCCCGCCGCTGAGTGGCGGGGGGATAATATAAGATAAGATAATGATCAGAGAAGCCGCGGGGGATATAAATACCATTTATATAAATATATATATAGGTAAAGTATATTTACGCCCTGCCTAGATATGGTTAGCTTTTTAAGGTTAATGCCCCGCCGCGGAGCGGCGGGAGGGGTAACCCCCCCCCGGCAACGCCGGGGGGGGGTTAATGCGAGATATTACACTCGAATAATCTTAGTCTGAGGGGGACATATACGATCTTAATATTATTATTATTATTATTTACATTAGTTATGGCTTTTGTTTATGAAAAAATTTTAGGAGCATAAAATTATCCTCGCGTAGCGTGGAGGATTTATCCCCCGGCGCTGCCGGGGACAAATTATAAAATAAATTCTTATTAAATATCCTCCCGCCGCTTCGCGGCGGGAGGATGTAAATCCCCCGGCGAAGCCGGGGGATTAATATGGAAGATCATCGATCTAAGATCGATGATCTTCCATGGACCGCCCCCCTTCGGGGGCGTAATACCCCCCCCCCCGCTACACCGCGGCGGGGGTACTAAAGCAAATTTGGAAGAGGGTATAAAAATTGATTATATCCGCCCCCCGGCCGTTCGCCGGGGGGAAGGGGAAAATCCCGTAGCGGAGCGGCGGGGTTATATCCTGTAGTTTAATGGTTAAAACCTTACTCTTCTAAAGTAATTATTTGGGTTCGATTCCCGATAGGATAAATATAATAAAATATATATATAATAAGCCCCCCGCGGGGGGCGAGGATATATCCCCCCCCCGCGGGGGGGGGGGATACACCCCCCCCGGCTTCGCCGGGGTTCCCCCATCTCTATCATACGATAGAGATGGGGGGGATAATATAGGAGGGGTCGCTGTGCGACCCCTCCTGTATCATCGGATAATAAACCCGAAGGGTTTATTATCCGATGATACATCCCCCGCCGCTTCGCGGCGGGGGAAGTATCCTCGGGGATTTACCCCTAAGGGGGTAAATTTACCGATAATATTTCATAAAAAAAGTATAGGAGAAGAAGATTTATCACAGGTATGTTATTTAAATAAATATGCAATTAGTTTTAGCAGCTAAATACATCGGAGCAGCGATAGCAACATTAGGATTAGGAGGAGCAGCTATAGGAATCGCTTTAGTTTTCGTAGCTTTAATAAATGGAACTTCACGTAACCCATCATTACGTTCAACATTATTCCCACAAGCAATTTTAGGATTCGCCTTAGCAGAAGCCTGTGGATTATTCAGCCTTATGGTTGCATTTATATTATTATATGCTGTTTAATACAAACATATATCCTAAAGCCTAACGGAGCCTAGGAATGTCCGCCCGGTAGGACGGGCATAAAATACTTAACCCTCCCCTCCCCCTTTGGGGAGTGGAAATCCTCAGTTAATTTTTAATTAACTAAGGTAATTATTCATATATGAAAGTATATCTTCAAGAGAAGATAGTAAACTATAGGAGTATCTAACCCCCTAAGGGGTAAACCTCCAAGGACTCCCCCCCCCCAAGGGGGGGATTGTATATACAATTATACAATGTGTATTCACAAGTAAATTAAATTATCGGTAAATTATTTTATTTAAATCAGTGAAATGGTGAAGTTTCATAAATGAATAGTTAGTAATATACCTCTATTACGTTATACTTTAATTTCACCCGCCGCGGAGCAGCGGGGAGGGTATAGGCCCTCCTCTCCCAAAATATACTTAGTAGGCTCCCTCGGGGGCCATATAAGAACATTTTGTGAGCTTTTCAGGGGGACGGACGAGGGATAATATTACCCCCGCCGGCGGCGGGGGGGGATACCCGGGGGCCGTAGCCCCCGGGAATTAAATAAAATATAATCCATCTAAATTAAAAATGACTTTCGTGGTACGAAAAGAGAGAGATAAAAAATATTCTTCTCCATAATGGTATAAACAGCTATAAGGGGGCCGAGTACTTATCATTAATTAAGATACTTTATTTTTTATTATCATTATTTTTTAAAACTTTAATAATATATCTATCCTTAAAAGGATGAGATACCTTATTTTTTATATATCTTGATACACTTCCTTGATATAAACCCATATCTTTTGATCCAATTGTAGTTGAAGGATATGATTTAGTTATATTTGTTTTTAAATCTGTTATTTCTCCCCCCCTCCGCTCAGCGGAGGGGGGGGGTAACAACCTCCCCCCCCCGGCTACGCCGGGGGGGGGGAAGTTATTTCTATAGATATATTTGGATCTATACTAGTACTTCCATTAAAATCAAATTTATTACCCAATTTATACCTCATTGAAGGTATAATATATGGATCTACTAATCTTAGTAAAGTTGGCATTGATTTTGCTATAACATATATTCTATATTGATCATATTTTATACCTGAATTAACACTTTCTCTAATTAAATGTAATTTAGTTATAATTCCAAATTTATTATATAATAAAGATTGTAATCATTTACAATCTTCTAATGTAAAACTATCCGTACATAATTTCATATGCCCATTTTGGTTAGTACCATCATCCATTATTCATATTGCTAATGATAAAGCTGTAAAATTGTGATAAATAAAATCTTTATTTATCATACCTTTTACATATCTATTTGTATCTGCATTATATTGATAAAAAGCATCAAAAAGAGTATCAAAATATATATCTTTAGTAGTATATATTACATATTTACTAGTTTGTTTATCTGATTTAGATATATTATAATTAGTACGTTCTATTTGAGGTATTCTATCCGAACATAAGTTATATTCTAATAAAAATGAACGTATATTATTTATATATTCTATTTTTTCTATACTTTGAGCATATGTAAAAGAGGTACCTTTTGCATTGTAATTTACTTTTGAAGTTCCTTTACGTCCAAATAAATCCCCTAATAATCCACCGACTAAAACAGCCATTAATCTATCATCATATGGTTTATATTGACGTTTCATTTGGGGATTATTACTATTTTTAGTAAATTGGGGCCCCGGCATAGCCGGGACACTGATTCCCCCCCCAGGGGGGAGGGTAAATTGTTCTAGTTCCATATTTTCCCCATCTGCTGTGTTAGTAAGGGGATTTCCCACTCCCCCTTTGGGGGGTGCAGTATATTTATTTGAAATATTGGGAATATTTGTAGCCTTAAACCTTACTGCTCCTTTATTTTTTAAATTTGTTATCGTTATTCCGATGTATTTAGCGGCTAAAACTAATTGCATATTTATTTAAATAACATACCTGTGATAAATCTTCTTCTCCTATACTTTTTTTATAATCCCTCCCCCCCGACAAAGTCGGGGGGGGGGAGGGACTATATAACGTCATATAGCTGTAATAATATATCCCCCCCGATAACTACCCCCTATATTAATATAAAGATTGTCTTATATACCCTGAGATATTAAATATATATATATATATACCCTCCCCCAGGGGGGGGGGGAGGACCTTCCCGCCGCGGAGCGGCGGGGTAAATATGTAATATAGGCGATATATTGTAAATTGGTGTATGTTTTTAATGCCCGCCGCTCCGCGGCGGGTGGGCGTACAACCCCCGGCGTCGCCGGGGGATTAATGTTTATTATGGTTGCATTCATATTATCAATATGGCCGCCCGTTAGGGCGGCAATGCCCGGCTAACGCCGGGCCTTAATATCTCCCTTAGGATATGTTCCCGCCCCCCGCTCCGCGGGGTTATATATATTATATTTAGGTTTGTGATATGGATATTGTTATTCATGGTTGAATAGATTAATTGCAAATTAATTCTTTTAAGAGTTCGATTCTCTCAGTATTCTAGATGATTTCAAGTATAATATAATTTTGAATAAATAAATAACATCTATGATAACTTATGGGGGGGGTCGCGCAGCGACCCCCCCATGAAACATCCCCCCGGCTACGCCGGGGGGGGATGTTTCACGAGGGGGGGGGCAAAGCCCCCCCCTCGTCTATTATAAGTTAAATATAATGATATTATGACCGCCCGGTACGGGCGGCCATGCCCCGGCGTTGCCGGGGCATTATCACTAACTTAATCTTGATGTTCCTAAACAGATTGTTGCGTAATTGGTAACGTCTATACATTGGGTGTATAATTATGGGGGTTCAAGTCCCTTCAATCTGAAGTTTATTATTTATGGTCATGTATTTGGTTTATTCATCTCGGTGAATAAAAATTATTTGACTCTTATCTATATATAAAAATTTAATTTATGCCACAATTAATTCCATTTTATTTTTTACATATAGTATTTTTTGGTATTATAGCTTTATCAACATTAATTTATTTATCATGTCGTTTTATATTACCAGCGATAATAAAATTATATTTATCTAGAGTTATAATAACTAAATTATCCTCCGGGCAATAGCCCGGATGAGGATTAAGAGCCCCGGCAACGCCGGGGCTCTCAATTATAAGAAGATTAACCCCTTCGGGGGTTAATCTTCCCCCTCCCCCCCCCCGGCGTTGCCGGGGGGGGAAGATACAGCCGGTTAAAATCTAATGCCCCGCCGCTCCGCGGTGGGAGAGCATACACCCCCCCCCCGGCTTTGCCGGGGGGGGGGTGTTAAGTACTTTTTCACATTTAACGGTGTGAAACTATAGATATCTATATAAATAGATATCATCTTTATACACCCCCGCTTTGCGGGGGGGAATAAAGGTATTATAAGACCTTATATAATTCCCCCCGGCTATGCCGGGGGGAGATCTCCCCCCCCCCCCGCCGCTCCGCGGCGGGAGGTGTACCTTCTCCCCCCGACAACGCCGGGGGGGATAATTTAAGGAAATTAATTATATCAATGATTTTCTCTCCTTTAGAGCAATTTGAAATAAAAACATTATTTACTATAAATAATTCAGCAACTATTAGTTTATCTAATTATGTTTTATATTTAGTATTAGTATTATTAGTAATAGCTAGTTATTATAGTATAATATCAGAAGGTAACCTTAAATCTACAAGATGAGGTTTAAGTATTTTAGCTATATACGATACTGTTTTAAATATGGTACGTAGCCAAGTAGGACCAAAAGGTGAAAATTATTTCCCATTTATATTTTCATTATTTAATTTTATATTAATTGCTAATTTAATATCTATGATTCCTTATTCATTTGCTATATCTGCACAAATTGTAGGTATTATAACTTTAAGTTTAACATTATGATTAGGATTAACAATACTAGGTTTAAATGCTCACGGTTGAAATTTCTTTAGTTTATTTGTACCTTCAGGAACACCATTAGCATTAGTACCTATTTTAGTATTAATAGAAACATTATCATATAGTTCAAAAGCTGTATCATTAGGTTTACGTTTAAGCGCTAACATATAATTTAGCTCCCCCCTGGGGAGAGCGGTATCATCCCTCCCCGGTTATACCTGGAGGGATAATATAGTCCCCCCGCTGCGCTGCGGGGACTGAATCCTCAGATGATTTACCCCCTTCGGGGGTAAATCATCTGATAATTTAGTCAGGTTTATATTAACCAACTTCCTTTTCTTTAAAACTCTTTCTACCCAAACCCCCCGACGAGGCTAACGTAGTTAGCTACGGTGGGAGTAGAAATATATTTAGAATAGGAAAGACTATCGCCCCCCCCCGGCTATGCCGGGGGGGGGGGATGGTCCATGAGGGCCGCGCAGCGGCCCTCAAGACTATCGCCAATGTGTTAAAAAACCAAATTCCGGGGAAGCCCTAAAGCTTTAATAACCAAAGTATATAGGAAACTATATAACTGGCTTGATTAATGACTCAAGGTATGGTAATATCATTAAAGATGAGAGTAATTTTGAAATGGGTAATCGCGGATCTAAATCATATTTAATATAACGTCCCTGTAAATACAGACCTCCGCCCCCCCTGAAAGGGGACAGGAGTTATTAGTTTATATTAACGTAATTCCCGGCAGCAAAGCTGCCGGGAATGACACCCCCCGGCATTGCCGGGGGGGGGGCCCCCCCCCCCCCCGCCGCGTAGCGGCGGGGGGGTGAATTAAATGCCCCGCTCCGCGGGGCATTTGAGCCTGAAGGGGGAGATATCCCCCCCTTCAGAATTAAATGTGTAAAAGAGCAACGAGTAGATGGTTTTTTAGTATTTTACCCCCCACTAGATGGGGGGGATAGTTAACATACAACATGCCCGCAGCAGTGGACTAAGTCACTGTGGCGGTACAATTACATGGGGCCGCGGCGCGGCCCCCTGTAATTGTACCCCCCCCCCCTTCGGGGGGGGGGGGGTGGAATCATCCCCCCCAAAGGGGGGATAATTCTATTTTGTTACAAAATACTATAAGGTGTACTCTAATCGCCAGGAAACTGGTTCTTAAGCCAAATAAGTAATTTAAGATTAAAGAAATTAAATTTTTATATTGTTATCCCCACTTCGTGGGGATTATGAAAGTATTTTTAATATAATGATTGGATCTATTAAAAGATATATTTTATTTTATATATAATGAATCCACTAAAGACTAACCTAATATGATACAGACTAGATTAATGTCTCTTAATCATCATTCAATAAATAATAACTTATTAAAAATGAATAATAAAGTTATTAAAAAGATCTTTTACAACATCTAGTAGTAATTTAAATAAAGAACATTCTTTAAATCAAGAACTATGAGTCCCAGTATTGAAACATCGAATATATTATCCCCCCCTGCGGGGGGATGATACATTCCCCCCCCCCCCGCTACGCGGGGGGGTAATATATTAGAAGATAAAAAATAAATATTTAAAGCACTAACTGATAAAAGTGGTGTTTATATGTGAATGAATAAATTAAATGGGAATACTTATATAGGTAGTTATACCCCCGCCGCTCCGCGGCGGGGGTTGAACCACCCCCCCCCCCCCGGCGAAGCCGGGGGGGGGGGTAGTTCTGTAAAATTAAGAAGAAGACTAAATGAATATTTAAATACAACCAGAATAAAAAAAGAAGAAAGTATGCTTATAAATAAAGCCCCCGCCGCTCCGCGGCGGAGGGCTTATGCCCTCCCCCGGCGATGCCGGGGGGGGCTAAAGCTTTATTAAAACACGGATATGAAAATTTTAATTTAGTATATTATAATTTTGTCATCGTGATCAAGTTTAAATAGTAGAGCAATACTTTATTGATTTATTTAAACCGGAATATAATATATAAAAAAAGCAGGTAGCCCTAATAGAGGATCTGGATGAAAACATTATTCTATTTTAATTGAAAGAATGCGTGCTGCAGCTATTATTAGAGAGAATAATCCCGATTATATTAAAAAAAGATATATATCTCAACCTACTAGTATAAAAGTTACTTTAATAGATCTATTAACTAAGCCCCCGGCGTAGCCGGGGGATCCCCGCGCGTAGCGCGGGAATAAAGAAGAATAATTTTATTCTATTAAAGGAGCTGCACGTTAATTAAATATTAATCATAGAGTAATTACTAACTATGTACATTTAGATAGTAGTAAACCTTATTTAGATCGTTATTGTTTTATTTTTGATAAACCAACTATTATTCAAAGTGTTATACAAAAAATAGTACTCCATTATAAATAACTTCCCCCCCCCCGGCTACGCCGGGGGGGGGGGGGGAGGTTGTTACCCCCCCCCGCTCAGCGGAGGGGGGATAAATAACTGATTTAAATACTAATATTACTAATACATATTTCTCGGTAGGTCAAGCTGCTAGAGATTTAGGTCTTCGTCTGGCTAGTATATAGATTTACTTAAATATATATAGACCTAAACCCTTTAAAAATAGATATAGAATAAAAAAAATATAAAAAGATACAAATATAAAAATTTAATTGACCCTAGATTGGCGGGTCACCTTTTAATGATAATCTTAGGTAGTTTAATACTAGGATTAATGGGATCTTCAATTGTAGGTTTAATTTTAGGTATACTTCCTTTAACAGGAGTTATAGCTATTGTTACACTAGAATTTGCTATATCTATGATTCAAGCATACGTATTTTGTATTCTTTTCTCAGGATATTTAAAAGATGCCATTTATTTACACTAAATATACACCCCTCCCCCGGCTATGCCGGGGGGGGTGTGTTAATCCACTCCGCCGCACCGCGGCGGGGTAAATACACACATAATGTATATTATATGTCATAATGTCCTATTATTAAGAACTACTCCCCTGCTATGCAGGGGATTAAACCTCTCGCTTTAACCCCCCCCCCCCCCTAGCCGGGGGGGGGGGGTGCAAGCCGTACCGCCGCGTAGCGGCGGGGAGGCTTTTAAAAAGTGAGAAAATTTAAGTTTATCTAAATAACCCCCCTCCCGTAGGGGAGGGGAAAATAAATAACAAAACTAACTCCCCCCCCGCATTGCGGGGGTGGCAATCCAAGGTATATATATACCTAGGTAACTATTCATTTATGAAACTTTATTCCATGTAAATTTTATTTTCCTATGAACCACCCCCCCCCCCAGGCCGGGGGGGAGGTAGTTTAATATTAGGATTAATGGGTTCTTCACTTATAGGTTTAATTTTAGCCCCGCCGCGGAGCGGCGGGGGGTTTAATTTTAGGTATGGCCGGCAGCTATGCTGCCGGGTAAAAAACCCCCGGCAACGCCGGGGGGTATTATTCCTTTAATAGGAGTTATAGCTATTGTTACACTAGAATTTGCTATATCTATGATTCAAGCATACGTATTTTGTATTCTTTTCTCAGGATATTTAAAAGATGCCATTTATTTACACTAAATATATATATATATTATATGTCTAAGGGCCTGGTTACGCTGGGTTATTGCCGACCTACGGACGGCCATAGATCTGATAATAATGTCTTATTATTATGATGCAACACCCCTGCATAGTAGGGGGTTAAACTCTCACTTCACGAAGTGAAAAGATTAAGTTACCTCCCCACCGCGTAGGGGGAGCAACCCTAGGTGAATAATTAGCCTAGGTAACTATTGGCCCGGCTACGCCGGGCTAATGGTCACCCCCCCCCCCCCGCAACGCGGGGGGGGGGGGTGTATCCCCCCGGCGCTACGCGGCGGGGGGGATTAAAATAACCTTATAGGTAAATAAGTTATTTTTTAGGTGTCATATATCTAAAATAAAGGGAAGATCTTCCATTTACCGGCCAAAGGCCGGCAAATCCCGTCCGGTATAACCGGGTGGCTATATAGGTTGTTCGATTAGTGGTCAAATCACGGTTTTTACACGACTGAGCCATAGGTTCAATTCCTATACAACCTAATTAAAAATATCCCCCCCGGCGAAGCCGGGGGGGGGGTGTGTTCCTCCCCGCCGCGAAGCGGCGGGGAGGAACAATTAAGAGTATAGCTTAATGGTAAAGTCCATGTCTTCAAAATATGTCATAGTAGTTCGATTCTACTTGCTCTTGTATTTATTATTATTTAACCCGCCGCTTCGCGGCGGGGGGGTATTCATCTATGCATACGTAATCAGTATAAATTCAGTATAAATACATTACTTAAATAAGTAATTAAAATTAGTACTACAGGGGCAGGGTATAAATAAGGGGGGACGTTGCCCCCTCTCATTTAGAAGGAAGGGGGCGGTACGCCCCCTTCCCGAGAAACCCCGCCCGGCTATGCCGGGCGGGGTAAAATATAAGTTCGATTCTACTTGCTCTTTAAATATTAAATAAACGCCCCCCCCCCGCGGAGGGGGGGGGGCAGATCACCCCCCTCCCCCTACGGGGGAGGGGTAATTAGGGTAAACACATCCGCCGCGTCTCTATTTACGATAGAGACGTGGCGGATGTTAGAGTTGTCCCCACCCCCCTCAGCGGGGGGGGGGGGAATATGTAATATAGGTGATATATTGAAAATTGGTATATGTTTTTAATGTTAATTTATGGATTATTAGACTAATTCTTATAGAAGATAAAAAGACTTATTGTCAATCTTAAACATGAAAATGTAAAGATAAAAACAAGAGGAATGAAACATCTGAGTAACTTGTAATTAAACCAACAGGGATGATATAAGTAACGGTGAGTGAAAATATCAGTATCTATAATTAATACTAAGAAGTATGAATAAAGTAGTTTCCAACTACTAAGATAAAGAGTAAGAATTAAGAGTAAAGTACCGTAAGGGAAATATAAGAAATAGATTAACAAAGAGTAGTTATAGTATAGCGTACCTTTTGTATAATGGGCCAGTGAGTTATTAGATTTAGTGAAATTATAAATTAAATTGAAAAAGATGATATTTTGCCCCCGGCTATGCCGGGTGGAAAATAATAATTAAATTTAATAAGCCCGAAAGCAGACGATCTATTCATTTACAAGTGTTGATAATTTAAATTATCAATGACTCAATAAGTGGTTGTAGCAATAACCTTTAAAGATAGATGAATTGAAGTGAAAGACAAATCTGGTTTGCCGATAGCTGGTTTTCTGCGAAATATATATTAGTATAGCCTTTATTAAAATTTAAACTGGTACAGCACTTAAATACATTTGGGGGATTTATTGAATTCTATCAAAGTATTTTAATCTCGGAATCAGTTAATAATCCCCCGCCGATGCTAACTACGTTAGCATCGGCGGGGGGACAATAAGGAGTCAGACTTATTGCGATAAGGTAGTAGGTCGAAAGGGAAACAACCCAGACTATTAAGTGAAAGTCCCAAATAATAACTAAGTGAACATAATCTATAAGATATAAAATCATTTTTTAGAATATAGACAATTAGTATGTGGGTTTGACAATAACCATCATTTAATGAACATGTAACAATGCACTAATTTGATATATAGTTTCCCGCTTTATGGGTTACATACGGTTTTACACCAGGATGTAAATAACTATTTACTTGCCCCACCTTTGGTGGGGCAAGAAAATGGTTGCCCGCGCTTTGCGCGGGCACTATTTACTAATGATAGAGCTAATTCACGGGTCTAAGTATTAAACTGAACTATAGATAAGATATCCCTTAACAATTGTTAAGGGACCTTATGGTAGCGGAATATAGAATGAAAAATTCTAGAGATATTGCTGGCTTGAGTAACGATAGATAATATAATATTATCCTCCTTAAATCATAAGGTTTTACTATAAACGAACGGTCCCTAAGATGAAAATAGAATTATTTAATCGATGGGTGTTAAGACAAGTAAAATAAAATTAAACCGTACTGTAGACCGACACAGGTATGATAAAATAGGAGAATGGGATAACTACTTTGAATGAACTCGGCAAAAGACTAAAAACGTCAATGCGTGCGACTGTTTACCAAAAACACAGCCTATTGCATATTAGTAATAATAAGTATAATAGGTGGAATCTGCCCAGTGTTTCTTTAATAAAATATAAGCTTTAAAAGGTGAATAATTAATGAGAAATCAACGGCGGTCTTATCGTGAGGATCCTAAGGTAGCGAAATTCCTAGACGTATAATTGACGTCCCGCATGAATGAATGAACGATGCGCAAACTGTATCCAAAGTAGACCCAGTGAAATAACAATTACGGTGAAGATGCCGAATAACTGTAGATTGACAAAAAGACCCTATGCAGCTTTACTATAGTTTTATTTTGACTATTATTTTATATTATTTCAGATTAGATTAGGTTATATTCAGCAATGAATCAAATGAGATACCTATATAATGTAAAATATTGTCTAATTTAAGATATTACCCCCCCCCCCTTCGGGGGGGGGCGGTTGATTCCCCCCCCCGCCGCTATGCGGCGGGGGGGATATTATCATAAATGATCTTAAAGACCGAGTAAAATGGTTAGTTTCGATGGGGCGTCGACTTCAGACAACACATCTGATGTGTCTAATAATTAATAGAATTTAATTAAATTTTTTATTTAATAGTATATTACGTACAATAGAACTATATGGTAAATAGTTAATATATATATGCAAGGATAACAACATAATTGTGCAATGATAATGACACTAACAAGTGAAATTAGTACTTACGTAGAGTGTAGAGAACAGGCATAATCAAATGGTATGGATGTCGATAACGAATTAAAGTTACGCTAGGGATAACAGGGTAATACTGCGTGAGAGTAGATATCGTCAGCAGTGTTTGCCACCTCGATTAAATGACGATAGTCGAGAATAAATGGAGTTAATTGCATGAAACCTAAGGTATATATACTATGGTGATTTGCAGCGAAGTTTATTATATATGAATATATAAATTTAAGATATATAATCCTATTTAGTTAGATTGTATATCCAAAATAAATAATTTCCCCCCGGCTTCGCCGGGGGGGAATCATTTCCCCCGGAGGGGGGAAATAATTTAATCCCCGCCGCTACGCGGCGGGGATTGAATCATGGGGGGGCGAAGCCCCCCCCATAATTTAATTTATATATTAAGTAATAAAAACGTTCAACGACTAGTAAATGAGTAATATAACAATAATTTTACCACGAAAGCTCCAAGTTGTATATAAATTATAATATCAAAATATATAAATTTATTTTTTAAAAAGGGATTAATAGAAGGCATAAATTAAGTAGTAACCCCCGCCGCTTCGCGGCGGGGAGTTGCCACACCGCCCGGCTAAGCCGGGCGGTGTAGTAATGAAATTAAAGCAATGAGAAGAAACAACAAACACATATTGTCAATTGAGTGACAAAACTGGAAATTTAACCAGCCAAATTTAACAGATTATCCCCCCCGGCGTAGCCGGGGGGGGGGATGATCCACCCCCGCCGCGAAGCGGCGGGGGTAGATTATCAAATATCTGTATTAATAGGTATGATATTAAGTGACGCAAGTATTATAAAAACAGGAAAACATGCTTATGTAAAATTTGAACAAGGACAAGCTCAGAAAGAGTTTATTGAAACTTTATTCAATATATTTAAAACACATTGTTTTCAAGAAGAAATAAGTGTAAGATTAAAAAATAATAAAATTCATAGTTATGGATTTAAAACTTTTTCACATCCTACATTTGATTCTATATATGATCTTTTTTATAAAGGGACTAAAGTTAAAACTATTTTTCCTAATTTTATATTAAATCATGTTAATGAAATAGTTTTAGCATATTGAATTATGGGTGATGGCTCTTTACATAAAAGAGATAAAATTTATACTTTACATACAGGTGGTTTTTCTTATAATGAATGTATTCTTATATCTACTGAACTAAATAATTTATGAGGGCCGCTGTGCGGCCCTAATGAATCATTCTCCCCCCGCATCGCGGGGGGGAATAATTTATTCAATTTAAATTCAAGTGTAAAAATAGCAAAAAAGAATGTAAATAGGATATCCTATATGATAGTCTTTAAAGCTATTGATTCACAAACTATTAAAACCTTAATAGAACCACATATTCTAGATCTATTTAAATATAAAATAGATTTATCTCGCTAAATGTTTGTATCTATATAATATAGAGACGGGACAAGGCAATAAAAAAAAAAATAAAATAGATTTAAAATAATAAGGCCGCTTATGGCCATATGATAGCTTTCCTTTTTTTTTAAGGTGAGCTATATATAAAATTATTAAAAGAGAATCTATAATTACAACTAAGACATAGTCTAAACTATATAGAAATATATAGAAGTTAGTATAAAGAGGCTAACGATAATATAATTGGTCGTCTAAACTCATCCTCCTAGTTGCAGCAGCCAGGTAGGGTTGGACTGTTCGTCCATTAAAGAGTTACTTGAGATGGGTTAATTACGACGTGAGTCAGTAATGATTTTATCATCTATAGTTAAGACTCTATTTTATGACCTTAAGTGTACGCAAGGATAGTAAGGTGATTTCCAATGGTATAATAATATATTATATTAATTAAGCTAAGAAATTAATGTTTACATATTGAATGCATATCAAATATTAAATCACATAATAATAGAGTTATGACATTGAAGATTACGATGTTATAGTAAGTAAATAAGTTATATATATAATAACCATGCTATGCATGTGCTTATATATTGTATTTACCCCTTTCGCCCCTTCGGGGCGAAAGGAGTGAACACCTTCCCCCCGGCGAAGCCGGGGGGGGGTATTTACCACCGGCATAGTCGGTGTAATCTAATTTTTAATAACATATACCTACATTATATTTATCTCTTTATAACATGAGAGGCTCGGTTATCACAGGGTAATACCCCCTAAAGGGTTTATTACCCGAGGATATCCCCCCCGCCGCACCGCGGCGGGGGTAATATTATCCCCCGCCGCTCCGCGGCGGGGGATGATACCCCCCCCCCCCGGGAGAATATTATAAGGAGTAAAGGGATTATAGATCAATTGGTAGATCATTTGCTTTGCATGCGAACGATATCGGTTCAAGTCCGATTAATTCCAAATAATTTGTATTTATAACCATTATTTAATTTAAAAATTATGCTTTGATTAGACGTTCCAACACCATGGGGTGTTCGTTTACAAGATTCAGCTTCTCCTAACCAAGAAGGTATTCATGAATTATATGATCATATTATGTTTTATTTAGCTTTAATTTTAGGTTTAGTATCTTATATTTTATATATTGTTATTGCTGATTTTAAAGATAATAAATTTGCTTATAAATATTTAAAACATGGACAAACTTTAGAAATAATATGAACTATTTTCCCAGCTGTTATATTATTACTTATAGCTTTCCCTAGTTTTATATTATTATATTTATGTGATGAAGTATTAACACCTGCTATGACTATTAAAGTTGTAGGTTTACAATGATATTGAAAATATGAATATTCAGATTTTGTATCAGATAAAGGTGAGACTATTGAATATGAATCATATATTATACCAGAAGACATGTTAGAAGAAGGTCAATTAAGATTATTAGATACTGATACTTCTATAGTTATACCTGTAGATACTCATATTAGATTTATAGTTACAGCTAATGATGTTATACATTCATTTGCAGTACCATCATTAGGTATTAAAATAGATGCTACACCTGGTCGTTTAAACCAAGTTAGTACTTTAATACAAAGAACGGGAGTTTATTATGGACAATGTAGTGAATTATGTGGAGTAAATCATGCATTAATGCCTATTAAAATAGATTGTGTTCCAATTAATGAATTTATAGAGTGATTATCAGAAGCTGAATAAATTAATATATCCCCTTACGGTGATGTTTTACCCCCCCCCCATAGCGGGGGATAATATATCCCCCGCCGCGAAGCGGCGGGGGATGTATCATCGGAAATTTACCCCCTAAGGGGGTAAATTTCCAGATAATATATAGGTAACATATTTATATGACTGCCCGTACCGTGAGACAATATCACGACATCGCCGGGGCCTTTAAGGTAAGTATATACACTAACTTCCCCCCCGGCTTAGCCGGGGGTGAGGATTCACCCCCCCTACGGGGGGGTAAATTATTCCCCCCCCCCCGAGGGGGGGGGGAATGATTCACGAGGGGGGCGTGGCCCCCCTCGTAAATTATTCAAATATGAAACATATAACACCTTGATTATGTATAGAATGTATCCGCTCAACAGTTAGTATATATGTCCCTACTTAGCAGGGGCATTGCCCCCCGGTACGGGGCGGCTATATATATTAATTATACCCCGGCGTTGCCGGGGGGGACAATGATAATATAGATTAGACCCACCGCGTATCTACGGTAGATACGCGGCGAGGTAAGTTATATGATAAGTCCGTATAGCTTAGTGGTAAAGCAATGTACTGTTAATACATCGACTTTGGTTCAATTCCAAATATAGACGTAAAATGAATAAAGTTTAACCTTTTTTTAATCACTAGTCCCCCCCCCCCCCGCAGCTAACGTAGTTAGCTGCGGGGGGGGGCTTAATATGGCCTCTAAAAAAGGGATATTCACCCCTCCCCCGCTATGCCGGGGAGGGGTTATATTATATTTATAAAGATATATCCCCGGCCTAGGCCGGGGGTAATCTTCACCCTCCCCGCTTCGCGGGGGGGAAAGATATACTACTAATAAGAAGCCCCGCCGCAGCTAACTACGTTAGCTGCGGCGGGGGGACAAGATTAAGTAAAAGGTGAGTTAAAAATATTACAAAATTATGAATTTAATTAGCGGAATCTCAAGTCTATTAGCAATAGGTATATTAACACCTGTTCAAAGTATATTATGATTAATAATATTATTCTTAAGTACAGCAATATCATTATATAATAATGATTATGTATTAATGGGTATATTATATGTTATGATTTACGTTGGAGCTATAGCAATTCTTTTCTTATTTATCCTATCATTATTGAAAATAGATTATAAAGCAAAAAGTGATTCTAATCCTTTAATTATTACACTTTTAGCTATATCATTTATTCCTTTAGATTTAAGTTACAATTCAATTGGATTAGTACAAAATTTAAATGAAACATATAATGAATTAGTAACTGTAGGGTTACAATTTTATACTGAATATGCAGTATTATTAGTTATTACTGGTTTAATTCTAATATTAAGTGTCGTGGGGGCTATATCTATAGTTAAATAATGCTTCAATTTATAGAATTATTAATAATGTTCGTATCAGTATTGTTAGCTGTCGCCTTCTTAACAGTTGGGGAGAGAAAGGCCTTGGCCTATATCCAGAGACGTGTAGGTCCAAACGCCGTAGGTTATTATGGTGTTCTTATGGCCATCGCTGATGCAGCTAAATTATTACTGAAAGAAATTATTATCCCTACTCATTCTGATAGATTAATATTATTTATTAGTCCTATTATTAGTTTAATATCTGCATTACTTTGTTGATCTGTTATTCCTTTCGCACCAGGTGTTACAATAACTGATCATGAATATGGTTTAGTTTTAACTCTGGCTATTTCTAGTGTAGGTGTCTTTGGTACTTTACTAGCAGGATGATCCGCAAATAGTAAGTACTCTTTGCTTGGTTCGATAAGATCTACTGCACAGTTAATTAGTTATGAATTAGTATTAACTACAATAATATTATTATTATATATATTTTGCTTTGATTTGATGAATTTATCATCGTTATGTATTCTTACAACAATCTATATGATTATTTGTACCTTTATTACCATTATCAATAATTTGATTTATAGGTTGTATAGCTGAATGTGCTAGACCTCCTTTTGATAATGTTGAAGCAGAATCCGAGTTAGTATCAGGTCATATGACAGAATATTCATCATCTATATTTGTATTATTTTTCCTTTCGGAATATGCATCTATATTATTCTTATCAACATTAACAGCAATATTATTTTTTTTTTTGGAGGTAATGGTATAATACTTGGTATAAAAAAAAATATGTTTGCATTTACTTATATATGAGTTAGAGCAACATTACCAAGAGTAAGATATGATAAATTAATAAATTTATGTTGAATATATTTTTTTATTTTATTTGGTTTAGTTTAGTATATATATACCCGTTTTATTATACATAATAGATAGTCAGTTATATATAGGATTATAAACACGTATCGTTATGATACAATCCTATATTTATTATATCCCCCCGCCGCGTAGCGGCGGAAGGATACACCCCCCCGGCTTCGCCGGGTTCACCCATCTCTATCCTACGATAGATATGGGGAATACCATGCCCCGCGTAGCCGGGGCGAATATATATTCCTAATCAACTTTAAGTAATTATCCCCCCCCCCCCTAAGGGGGGGATGATCCACTCCCCCCTTTTAGGGGAGTCGATTATGGAAAAAAAAACTATTCAAATATGAAAGTAACAAACATATATCCCTCTTCCAAATTGCATTGGTTACCCCCCGCCGCCGAGCGGCGGGGGGGGAGTTATATATACCCCCCCCAGGCCGGGGGGTATACCCACCACTAAAAAGGTTTATATTTTTTTTTTATATTGGGGGGGTCACGCAGCGACCCCCCCCATACCCCCCCCCCCCCGCCCGCCCGGCCGGGCGGGCGGGCGGGGGGGGGAACCCCCCCCCCCCGTGGCGGCGGGGGGGGTATTAAAAAAGACCTTTATCATCATGTACTTTTAATACCCGCCGCGTCTCTCATATAGAAAAACGGCGGGGAGTTTATTATAACTACCAGTTAATGAAATCTCTACATTATCAGTAGGAACAGATCCGTTTAACCAAGATTACCGCCCCCCCCCGAGGGGGGGATAATAATCCCCTTTAAGGGGGGTTTCTTCCGAGGGTTGTCTTTATAGACTTAATATACCCTCCGGTTAGCCGGGGGAAATGTATATATATTAGTATATTTAAATACTAAACCCATGGCGACGCCGAGGGGTATATGTATGTAAAGCGGGAATAATAATCTCTTTATGGCCGTCCTACGGGCGGCAATGCCCCGGCTACGCCGGGGCCTTCCTTTATGATTCTCCTCCCCCCGCTACGCAGGGGGGGTGCCCCCCGCCGTAGAGCGGCGGGGGGGGGGAAACCTGAAATGGTGATTTTATAGGTAAGAATAGAATAAAAGGTTATTCTGTTAGATATATCCTCCCGGCATTGCCGGGAAAATATTTTTTTGTATATTCCCCCCTACGGGGGGGGGGACGGGGTAAATATTCTCCTCCGAAGGATCTTTTAGGTGAACATGCTTTTGTAGCTTAAATGGTAGAGCGTACGCTTGAAGCGCGTTGTGTATAAGTTCAATTCTTTTCAAAGGCATAAAATAAAAGAGGTCTTGTTGATGTTGGGTATTTAAATTTTAGGTAATTTATCCCCCTGCCGCGGAGCGGCGGGGGGGGGGGATGAATCACCCCCCCCCCGCAGGGGGGGGGGGTAATTTCTCATAAATATAATCTACAATCCCCGCCGATGCGAACTACATTCTGCATTCCCCCAGTTAGTTAGTACTAATTGGGGGGGGGGTAAGATATAATATATTCATTGGTCTTGGGAGGATCCTTACCCCCGCCTTGGCGGGGGGGGGGTAGGGGAGAATGAAATCATATTATAAATATCCCCCCCGGCATAGCCGGGGCATGTTAATCTTCGTAGAATGTAAATAAAAAGTCCCGCCGTATCTAATTACGTTAGATACGGCGGGACTTATATTATCCCTTCGCCGCCGCGAAGGGGGAGAATAGACCCCCCCCCCTCCCTGGGGAGGTATATCACCCCCCCCCCTGCTACGCCGGGTTCCCCCATCTCTATCATACGATAGAGATGGGGGGGATAATATATCCCCCGCCGCGAAGCGGCGGGGGATGTATCATCGGAAATTTACCCCTAAGGGGGTAAATTTCCAGATAATATGCGAGAGGGGGGGGCGTTGCCCCCCTCGTAGATCCTAGGGGGGGGGGGTAACCCCTTAAGGGTTACTCCCCCCTAAAATAGACCCCCCCCCCCCAGTCAGGACATCCCCCCCGACGACGCCGCGGGGAAGGGGAATATGTAATTACCCCCCCCCAGGTCTTTAGTATTAAAGACCTGGGGGGGGAGTTAGTTAGTCGTATAATGGTTAATACATTTGCCTTTTAAGCAATCGATACAAGTTCAATTCTTGTCTAACTCATAAATAAAGTAGTGTTATGGAAAGACTCAATTAAGTATATTAATGAACTCCCAGAGGGACTTATTTATTAATATAGGGTAGCTGGGCGACCCTCGGGATTAAATACCTATGGGGGGGTCATAATTCCCCAGCTACGCCGGGTAAGGTAACCTACGCCGCTTCGCGGCGGCGGGCAAATATCCCCCCTGCCTACGGCAGGGGGGGGGGGCTTAATTGTTTTAAACATTTAAAAAAAAAAAAAAAAATTATGTCACATTCAATAAGAGGATATATTCAGTTACATCCATTTCATTTAGTAAATCCATCACCTTGACCATTATATATTCATTTGCGTTAATGAATTTAGCATTATCAATAGGTTTTAACACAGCTCATACATATATATCATCAAATTTTTATATATTATTTAATATATTTAATGTTTTATATGTTTTAACGTTATGATTAAAAGATATAGTAGCAGAAAGTACATATTTAGGAGATCATACAATTGCAGTTAAAAGAGGTTTAATACAAGGTTTCTATTTATTTGTAGTTAGTGAAATATTAATATTTGCATCTTTATTTTGAGCTTATTTACATTCTTCATTAAATCCAACTATGGAAATAGGTATGAGTTGACCACCAGCAGGTATAGAAGCAATAGCAGCAGATGAATTACCTTTATTAAATACTATAATATTATTAGCATCTGGTGTTACAATAACAATGGGTCATCATGCTTTAATTAATGGTAATAGAACTAATACATTAATAGGTTTCTTATTTACTACATTATTAATAATATTATTTGTTATATTTCAAGGTTTAGAGTATTTATATTCACCATTTACTTTAACAGATGGAGTTTATGGTTCAACATTCTTCTCTTTAACAGGTCTCCACGGCCTACACATGATCATGCTTTTAATAATGTTAAGTGTTTGTACTTGAAGAGTTTATAACTACGATTTTACAACAAATGCACATGTATTTGCAGAATCAACTATATTATATTTACATGTATTAGATATTTTATGATTATTTATATATATATATATATGTTATTGATGGGGTTCATAAAAAAAAAAAAAATAATTAATTATAACAACTTTTTTTTAAATTGATTTACCGGTTTTGCCGATGGAGAATCAAATTTTCAAATTGAAGCTGTAATTAGAAAAGCAAGGACAAAGATGTATAAGCTTTAGCTTCAATTTACATTTGCATATAGATGATTCTAGTGTATTGTATTACATACAAAAAAAAAAATTAAATATGGGTTTAGTATATATAGATAAAAAAAAAAAAAAAGATCTACATGTACTTTTTTTACAGTAAAAAAAAACACGAAGATATATACGTGTATTAATAGATATATTTTTACTAAATATAAATTAAATACAACTAAATATCTCGATTTCTTAGATTGAAAAAAACTGCATTAATATTTATATGAATAGAGAAGGTTCTGTAGCAAGTATATATGATGAAATAATAATAATAAAAAAAAACTAATGAATAATAGTAGAACTAATTTTAGTTTGGAATCTTATACTTATACAGGTTAGTTGAACAGAACATATTAAAAAATAAATAAATAAATAAATTATTATTATTAATTAAAGAAGGTGAAGGATCTTTTAATTTAAATCGTGAAGGTATAAAACCTATATTTGTATTAAAAAAAATAACCGAAGTTTCAAATTACATGTATTAGAAGCTATTAAAGTATTCTTAATAAAAAAATTCAATTTAAATAAATTAATATTATACTAACAAATTACTTAATGGTAATGGAGAAGGTTTAACTATACATTATTGTAAAGCTTCTAAAAATTCTAATTCTAAGCCTAGTTATTTATTAATATTGAAAGATTTTAATCTATTATATCATTATTTATTACCATTTATAAGATCTATGATAACCTTATTTGTATCTAAAAAAAAATTAGATTTCGAAAAGTTAGAAATTATAGCTAAAGCCAGATATTATGGTTTACATTTAGATTCAGATATTCAAAAAACACTTCTTAAAATAAGTTATACTATGAATAACTATAATTTATCTAATACAAAAATATTACCACCTAGTGATTTATTTATTGATAAATTATCTAATGGTAATATAGATTATACAATTAGTCAATCCGAAATTGATAATTTATTATCTAAAATCGAGTTAGAACCTAGATTTGAACATCATGCAGATGGACGTGTTTTTGATTTAAGTACTGGTAAATTAGTACGTAATAATAATAATACCTTTATTTACGAAGTTCGTAAACCCGACGGAACAGTTTTGTTATGTTTAACTATTAAGGAGTTAGTTAACCTATTAGGTACTAATAAAACTTCATTAATGCGTAAATTTAATAATCCTGTTATGGAAGGTAACTGAATGGTTATTTTTAACCATTCTATAAGACGTGTTAAATTATATAATAATACCCCCCGCCGCTCCGCGGCGGGGGGTTTACCCGGCACCTAAGCTGCCGGCCATTCCTAATTATTAATAAGTTTATTAGTTAGATCTGAAGTAAGAATACTATTGTATTATTATCTATTACTTGTCCCGCCCCGGCGAACTACGTTCGCCGGGGCGGGACTTGAATAAGTATCTACCCATGTTAGATTAATTCGGATAATCATATATATGCCCATCTGTACCGGGTGGCAATTATCCCGGACCTCCGGGTCCTTATCAAAACTTATCCATTCGCCAGGGCGAATGGGTAATTACCGACTGTATAGTCGGATTATATTATTTATTCATTTATGAACCCGCCGTGTATCTCTAGCCCCCCCCCCGCCAAGGCGGGGGGGGGGATATAAATATATTTATAGGTAAGGATGTATGGCTGAGTGGTTTAAAGCATAATATTTGAGCTATTAAGACCTTAAAAGTCCACGTGTTCGAATCACGTTGCATCCGATATGATGACCTCCCCGCCGCTCCGCGGCGGGGGGGGATCCCATCTCGCCCCGGCGTAGCGGGGGGGGGTAGATATGATTATGGCGAAATTGGTATACGCGATTAGTTTAGGTCTAATTTATTAAGGGTTCAAGTCCCTTTAATCATATTAAAGATAAATATTACAAAAATTTTAAATTATGTCTTTTATTTTTTATTTTTTATCTAGTATTACAACAGTAACAGCTAGATCAATAAAACCTTTAGCAAAACCAATTATACTTTTTTTTTTGGATTGATTAATTGCTTTTTTTTAACTATATATGATTGATCAGAAATAGATGTATATTATACAACAGATGGTATAGCTGATATATTAATTATATTAACAGCTTATCTAATACCATTAGCAATAATATCAAATTGAAATTGAAATAAAATAATATATTATATATTATGAATTAGTACTTAATTTAGGAATAATATTATTATTAAATTTTATATGTCAAGATATGACATCATTCTATATATATTTTTTTTGAATCATTCATTAGCTCCATTATTTATAATGATAGGAATGTATGGTGCCGCTAAAAAAAAAAGAAAACAAGTGATTATATATTAATATATACATTATTTTTTTTTTTATTTTTGTTATTATTATTGCTTTATATGAAGTTTTATTAGATAATACAGATTATCAAGCTACTAGTTTATTAGTTTTATCTGTTGATTTACAATGTATATTATTTTTTTAGCTTTTTCTATTGGTATAGCTGTTAAAAAACCCCATTAGCTCCTGTTCATACTTGATTACCAGTTGTTCATTCTGAATCACCATTAGCTGGATCTATATTATTAGCTGGAGTTATATTAAAATTAGCTGTTTATGCTATTATACGTTTAATATTACCTACATTATCTGATGCTGTTGTTTTATATACACCTTTAGTTTATGTATTATGTGTTATAACTATAATATATACATCTATTATAACATTAAGACAAACTGATTTAAAAGTTATAATTGCATATAGTTCTATATCTCATATGGCTGTATGTATATTAGGTGTATTATCTAATAATTTAATAGGTATATCAGGTAGTTTAGTTTTATCTGTAGCTCATGGTTTTGTATCTCCAGGTTTATTTATTATAGTTGGAGGTTTTTTTTTATGATAGATATCATAATCGTTTTAATTTATTATTATCAAGGTTTAATTTCATATATGCCATTATTAGCTATATATTTTTTTTATAATATTAAGTTTTTTTGTAACACTGGTACACCTTTATCTGTTAACTTTATAGGTGAATTATTATCTTTTTAACTGGTGCTATTAGTCGTGCGCCTATATTAGGTGCTATTGCTACATTATCTGTTTTATTATCTGCTTCATATCAAATGAAATTAACTAATAGATTAACTGAGGAGTTAAAACACCATATATATCTTTTTAACTGCTGATTGTACTTATAGAGAAACTATATTAATGTATGCTTTAATTATACCAACTATATTTCTTAGGTATTATACCTAATCCAATATTAAATATGGTATGAGAATCAAGTTATTTAATATATAAAAAAATCCCCGCCGCTTAGCGACATGTATTAACACCTATAAAAAAAGATTGAAAACCTTTTCAGGGCCGCCCCGAAGGGCACCCTCCTTCCCCCACCCAGCTGGGGGATCAGACCCAAAGGGAGATAATTTTTATATTCTATATACTATATATATCATCGGATAATAAACCCGAAGGGTTTATTATCCGATGATACATCCCCCGCCGCTTCGCGGCGGGGGATATATTATCCCCCCCATCTCTATCGTATGATAGAGATGGGGGAACCCGGCGTAGCCGGGGGGATGCTACACCCCCCCTCCCCCGAGGGATACCCGTAGGGGGGGATGCCCCCCCCGCGTAAAAGAGTATATCAGAAAATATTTATTATGCTTATCAAGATAAGGCCCCGGCTCCGCCGGGCATTGCCGTCCATAGGACGGGCATATAATGATTAATTTATTCCTCCCGGACCTAGGTCCGGGTGTTAGGATTACACCCCGGGAATTTATTCAAATACGAACCCCCCCCCCCCGCAGCTAACTACGTTAGCTGCGGGGGGATAAAACTATACCCCCCCGGCATAGCACCTTACCCCAAGCCTTTAGCCCCCCCCCCCCGCCGCTTCGCCGCGGGGGCGGGGAGGGGATAAAATATAGACCCGCCGCGTATCAATCATTGTCCCCGGGCCGGCTATGCCGGCCCGGGGTACGTTTACCCCCGCCTTGGCGGGGGGGGGGGGACAATGATTGATACGCGGCGGGGGAGAGTATAATAATATAAAGGTAAGTAATAAAAAATAAAGGTGTCCCCCCCACAACGCGGGGTTATTACCCCCCCCCGGGGTTATGCCCCGGGGGGGGGGGTAGGTCAAATAAAATGAGTTGTAGACTAATCGGTAAGTCCCCTAGATTTGAGCTAGGTTTATATATGTTCGAATCATATCGACTCAGTGAGCATTGGTAGCTTAATTGGTAAAGCCTTATAATGTCACTATAAGAGTTGTCAGTTCGAATCTGATGCGATGCGTATTAAGGATAGTTCGGTATTGGTAAACCAGATTACTTGCTACGTAATTGCTTTTAGCTATCAGCGTTCAATTCGCTGGCTATCCGTTGACTGACATATAACACAATGGTTAGTGTATTATTCTACGGAAATAAAAATGTAAGTTCAATTCTTACTATGTCATAAAATAACCCCCCCCCCGCTCCGCGGGGGGGGGGGGGTTGTTTCCCCACCCCCGGCTTAGCCGGGGAGGAAAATAACGCAGTATAATGTAATGGTAACATCTAAAGCTCATGCCTTTAATATGGTAGTTCAAATCTATCTACTGCAAATTTATAATATATATATCCTTATATAATAACCTTATTTTGTACTATCCCCCCCCACGTACGTGGGGGGGGGTTATGAAAATACTAAGATAACCGAATTAGGGGTTATACCCCGTTACGCGGTTATAATAAACCCTACGGGGGGGTAGTTTATAATAAATATCCCCCGGCTACGCCGGGGGGATGTGTACCCTATGTGGATCCCTACGGGGGGGGATTATATATATAATATCTCCCCGCCGCTCCGCGGCGGGGATGATGTACACCCCCCCCTCGTGGATCATCCCCCCCCCCGTACGCCGGGGGGGATATCATCTACGAGGGCGCTCCCCTCGTGGATCATCCCCCCTTTAGGGGATATATATATCCCCCCCCGCGGCGGGGGTGGATCATGGGGGGTCGCTGCGCGACCCCCTCATAATCTCTTTACGATAAAGGGAAGATCTTATAACTCCATTGGCCGGCCTTTGGCCAGCCCATCCCCCCGAAGGGGAGATGATTCGCGAGGGGCGTGGCCCCCTCGTAAATTATATATATGGTCGCCCGTAGGTCGGCAATGCCCCGACTACGCCGGGCCTCTTTTATGAGAGATATATAGGTAATATATTATTATTAGATATAAAATATATGATATATATAACCCCCACGCAGCGGGGTTTAGTAGCCCCCCTACGGGGGGGGGGATATAAAAAAAAAAATAATGTCTTCTTTTTTTGGCAATGCCTGAGGAATTGAATTATAGCTCAATGGTAGAGCATTCCACTCATAATGGATGTATCTCAGTTCAATTCTGAGTAATTCAAATTTAATAAATATATTGAAGAGAACATGATGTTGGTTCAGATCGAATGCTATGTAGAGACACATAACACATGCAAGTTAATTAAATAGAAGTTTACTTCCATTTAATAGCGTTAAGGTGAGTAATATATAATATATATAACTATATTAATTCAGATGTAGGTAATGGATATAAATCTAGCCTTAGAACTGAAATCTATGATTAACGTCATAAAGATCACATTGATATATATCAACTCTTTATAGAGCAGCAGTGGGGAATATTTGACAATGGTCTAACGACTGATCAAGTTATCTACGAGAAGGATATCAAATTTATATATAAGGGAAGATCTTTGATCTTCCATTATATACTTTTAATTGATAATAGGACAACTCTAAACTTCTAATTATATCCCCCTCCGGGGAATATGATCCTCCACCTGACTTTGTCAGGTGGGGAATTATATTAATAATAATGATATTATATAAAATAGTTCTAACTAAAACATGTGCCAGCAGCTGCGGTTATACATGGAGAGCAAGCATTGATCAAAATGGCTTAAAGTATCTGTAGTACGTTTAAATCTACTTATGATTTATATTATCTGGAAATTTACCCCCCTTAGTAAATTTCCGATGATATCCCCCCCCGCTTCGCGGCGGGGGGATATATATATCCCCCCATCTCTATCGTATGATAGAGATGAGAAAAACCCCGCAGCGCGCGGGGGGGGGATTATAAGTAGTTAAATAGAATAATTAAAAAAAGGTAAAGAATTAAAAGTATAAGGGATGAAATATGTTGAAAAACTTTAAGACTGTAAAAGATTTACTTTAAATTATTGACGTTGTGAGATGAAGGCTACGGTAGCGACATGGATTCGATACCCATTTAGTCGTAGCAGAAAACAATGAATATTACAAATGTAAATGAAAATGAAAAATATTCCGCCTGATTAGTATGCTCGCAAGAGTGAAATACAAGACATTAGACGGTTGTAGTCCCAAGCAGTGAAACATGTCATTTAATTGGATAATCCGCCACAAATCTTACCATCTTTTGAATATATATATCTAAATATATATACAGGCGTTACATCGTTGTCGTCAGTTCATGCTGTAAAGTTTAATTTTAATTAATTGAATGAACGTAAACCTCATACTAAAGTATATGATTCTTTTTTCGAAGAATGTAAGCAGGGGATGAAGACTAATCATGATGACCCTTATAAGATGGGCTATCGACGTGTTACAATAATATTTACAATATATATATATATATAAAAAATATTAATTAGATATAATATCACTTATGGATTATAGTCTGAAATTCGACTATATGAAACAGGAATTGCTAGTAATCGTAAACAAGAGCGTTACGGTGAAATTAATTGCTACTTCGTACTAACCACTCATCAACAGCTCGAAATATTAAGAATATCTCAAGGGTATTTATTATAGGACAAGCTGTAAGTTGAAATACGGTTCGGCTAGGGGAACCTGGTCGGGAAATATAATTTATTCATATATGAACTTACTTAAAATCCTCCCCGCCGCTCCGCGGCGGGGAGGATTTTAACCCCCTCCTTCTCACAAAATGTTCTTATCCTAAGAACATTTTGTGAGCTTGCCGGGTTACCCCCCCCCCATCTCTATCCTACGATAGAGATGGGGGGGGGGATATTAGTTATTAGTCTATATCTCAATGGTAGAGAGTATGATTGATAATCGTAAGATATAGGTTCAATTCCTATTAGACTAAAAAATGTATATACTTGCCCCCCCCCGCTAAGCGGGGGGCTTTATATAGAAGTCCCGCCGCAGCTAACTACGTTAGTTTCACCCCCCCCCCAGTTAGTACTAACTAACTGGGGGGGGGGTATTTAAGTATAGTAACCCCCCCCCCGGATTTGTGGGGGATCCATAGGGGGTGAATATCTTTCTGTCGAATATCGGGGGGGGGGGGTTAAATAAAGCGGTTATGATGAAATGGTAGACATAGAACACTTAAATTGTTCCGATAATATATCGTGTAGGTTCGACTCCTACTAACCGTAATTTATCAGGTATGATTCACCTCCCGCCGCTCCGCGGCGGGGGGTGAATTATGAGGGGGTCGCTGTGCGACCCCCCATGATTCATGAGGGACCGCTGCGCGGCCCCACATAAATTATTCCCCGTAGGGGGTTAAAAAGGGGAAATTCTAATGTTGGTAATTAGAACTAAATTGTAACTTTAGTGCCTATGTGCTGCGATAGTTCGATTCTATCTTTCCTCAAGATAGCTATAGTTCAAAAGGAAGAACATTCGCATGTGGAGCGATATATCTGAGTTCGATTCTCAGTAGTTATCCTTACTTAGGTAGTTCAATGGTTAGAACAAATGCCTCATATGCATTAAATATAGGTTCAATTCCTATCTTAGGTAGTCGTATAAGCTAACAAGGTATAGCATCCGTTTTGTAATCGGAAGGTGTGGAGTTCGATTCTTCAATACGACATTTATCCATTATAGGGACTTCTTAGACTACATGATCTAATCGGGTATGATATTACTTCTTCATAGTAAATATATGGGTTCAAAATCCCATTGTGGTTAAATTCCACACCCCTTCCGTAGGAAGGGTGTGGAAATTAATAACCCGCCCGGCATAGCCGGGCGGGGTTGATCATCCCCCCCGCGGAGCGGCGGGGGATATTAGGAAGGGGCGTCTCGCCCCTTCCTGATAACCCCCGCCGCGAAGCGGCGGGGTTATTTATCCGCCGCGAAGCGGCGGGTATCATCTCCCCGCGCCGCGGGCGGCGGGGGGGATAACCCCCCGCCCGGCTATGCCGGGCGGGGTTGATCATGGGGGGGAAGCCCCCCCCATAACGGGGGGGCGCCCCCCCCGTTGATCCCCCCCGCCGCGAGCGGCGGGGATAATTAACCCCCCCAGGGGGTTGATCACGAAGGGGCTTCGCCCCTTCGTAATTAAATTAAATATCTACATTAACCCCCCCGGCTACGCCGGGGCAGGGGGGGCACATGTCACCCCCCCCCCCGCCGCGGAGCGGCGGGGGGACATAATTAATATATACTTATCGGGTTGTACATAATTGGTTATGTTGATATATTATCTCTAAAAGAGAGAATTATCCCCCCCCCTTCGGGGGGGGGGGATGATTCCCCGCCCGCCGCGCAGCGGCGGGCGGATAATTATATTATAAGAGTTCAAACCCCTTAAATCTTAAGTACCCCCCTTTAATAATTTAATATCCTTAGGATGTATACCCTTACGGTTTTACCCCCCCCCCCTAAAGGGGGGTGGGGGTTACCGTAAAAGATGTTTTACAACATCTAATTTTAATAGAGATAATATCAATAAGGAAGATGAATTAGATCTTAATAAAGATTTAGTCCACCCCCCCTTTAGGGGCTTTAGGGGGGTCGATTAAAGCTTTTATTAAAAATAAGAGTGGTGTTTACATGTGAAAAATATAATAAATCATAAGGTATATGTAGGAAGCTCTTCTAAGTTAAATAAAAGATTCAGAGAATATTTAAATCCAAATCATTTAAAAACTAATTATCCCCCGCCGCTTCGCGGCGGGGGATGATCAGGAGGGGGCGTAGCCCCCTCCTAATTATATTATGAATATAAATAAAGCCCCCGCCGCTCCGCGGCGGAGGGCTTATTCAATTAGAGATGCTTGAAGAAGTCATAAGGAAGATGATAATAAACTTAATATATCCCCCCGCCGCGAAGCGGCGGGGGATGTATCATCGGAAATTTACCCCTAAGGGGGTAAATTTCCAGATAAGATATCACCCCGCCGCGAAGCGGCGGGGTGATATGTACACCCCCCCCCGGAAACCGGGGGGGGATAATATATCCCCCGCCGCGAAGCGGCGGGGGATGTATCATCGGAAATTTACCCCTAAGGGGGTAAATTTCCAGATAATATATCAAGGAATTTATTATCTAGTGGGCGTTATAAAGATATTAATAATTTATATAAAGATCGTTATAATTTCCCCCCCGGCGAAGCCGGGGGGGGGAGATTATCCCTCCCCGCCGCTCCGCGGCGGGGGGAATTATTTTGAATTAGGTACACCTAAAGTTATAAATAATACTCAAAAGCAATCAAAAAGTGCCACTTTAATTGTGATATATTTTCCCCCCCCGGCGTAGCCGGGGGGGGGATTTATTATTCAACTGGAGAATTGTAACAAAAGCTTAAATTAAATAGACGTAGTGTATTGGGTTATATAAGTAGAGATATAAATAAATTATATTTAAACCGTTATAAAATTATACATCTTAATAAGGAGGATAAATTTATTTTATCCTTATTCGCAATTCAATTTTTTTTTTATTAAAATATACCCCCCTGGGGTGGGGGGGGGTGTATCATCCCCCCGGCGTCGCCGGGTTTCCCCATCTCTATCATACGATAGAGATGGGGGGGATAATATATCCCCCGCCGCGAAGCGGCGGGGGATGTATCATCGGAAATTTACCCCTAAGGGGGTAAATTCCCAGATAATATACGAGGGGGGGGGGGCGTCGCCCCCCTCGTGAATCATCTCCCCCCCCCTTTAAATATTTAGCCCACAGGGGGGTGATATTAAATAAAGGTAAGCTATAAAATATTAAGGTTTATATTAGGATATAATCCCCCCCTTCGCCGCCGGGGGGATATGATCCCCTCCCGCCGCGGAGCGGCGGGGGATCTAATGGTTATGATATTACTTATTCATAGTAAATATATGTAATCAATTCCCACTATGGTTAGTGACAATAAGTTAATGGTAAACCCTAGTACTTCCAATACTATTATACGTGTTCGAATCACGTTTGTCATATATATATGGGCCGGCTACGCCGGGCAGATCTCCCCCCTGTGGATCCCCATGCGGCTACCCCTCCGCCCCGCCGCGGAGCGGCGGGAGGGTATTAGTTAAATAACCTATTGTAACATTGGTTATAATCCAATTAGGTATCTATTTTTAACCGGTAGGATGGGCATATTATAATAGTAAAAGATACTATATAGCCCCCCCCGGCATAGCCGGGGGGGGGGGCTGTGTATAAATAATTTAGTCCCAGCATCGCCGGGGTATATTACATTATTGAGTAAAATCTAATTAAATCTTAATTAATAAGAACTTATTTTAAATAATAAAAACAAATGTTTACAATAATTACAATACTATTTATTATATATATTAGTCCTAATAATATAATATCATTGTTAATAGCTATTGAAATATTATTATTAATAGTAACAGTTAAATTAATATATTTATCTGGACATTTTGATGATATTCATGGTACTATTAATTCATTATATATTATAATATTAGCTGGTGCTGAATCAGCTATAGGATTAAGTTTACTAGTATCTTACTATCGTTTGAGAGGTAAAGTATCAAATCAACTTTAATGTTTAATTTCTTAACTTTTAAATATGAAGAACCTATTCAAATTACTTTATTTAATTGAATAAGTTTAGGTAATTTAAATATTAATTTCGGTATCTTATTAGACCCTCTTTCTATGGTAGTTATGGTACCTATTGGAGTTGTAACTTCAGCAGTTTTATTCTATTCATTAGATTATATGCGTTATGATCCAGCTCGTAATCGTTTTTACGTAGTTTTAAGTGTATTTGCTTTATTTATGACTTTACTTATTGTTAGTGACAATTATATTACTATGTTTATAGGTTGAGAATTAATAGGAGTTATCTCTTATTTATTAATATCTTTCTGAAATACTCGTATATCAGCTATGAAATCTGCTTTATCAGCTATTTTACTTAACCGTATGGGTGATGCTTTATTTGTAATCTTTTTAGGTACTATTATTTCTTTATATAATTCTGTTGAATTTAATACTATAGAATTATTAACACCTCATACTCATACAACTACTTTAAATTTATTAGCAATTATGTTATTAGTAGCAGCAACAGCTAAATCTGCACAATTAGGTTTACACTCCTGACTACTACTCGCAATGGAATCCTGGGACAAAATCCGCAAGAATAAAAATAATAAAATTAATAATATAATAATATATATATTAACATTGTATAAATTTTATGTGCTACGCACAATGATTATAATACAAAATATAATAATATTTCCCCCCCTCCCCGGTGGGGAGGGGGGGGGATATCATCCCCGCCGCGGAGCGGCGGGGATAATATTAATGTTACAAATTTTAAATCTTCCCCCCCAGAATGGGGGGGAGGATCATCTGGTCCCTGCAAATGGGGCCGGAAGATCTAAAAAAGGAAGAATTAATTTTATTCAAATCTCCACCTCTAAATGGGGGAGATTCAACATCTCATAATACAGAGGAGGCATCAACTAAAGATTCAACTTATGACTCAAACAAATTTAGTCTTGCCAACTCTGTTAATTCGATTTTACCTACGGGTAATGAGATAAATACTAAAAGTATAATGGAGAACAATAATAAAAATAAGAAAGGTCCTTCTAGATATGGTGAGATATGAGTTTATGATGTTAATAAAGGTATTTTAATGAATAAAAGACCTTTTATATCAAAAGTAGAGTGTTCTAACATACTAGGATTTAATAGAGGAACTATATTAAGTTATTTAAATTCAGGGGAATTATTTAAAGATAAATATTTTTTTAGTTATACACCTTTAACTAATGAAGAATTAAAAATTAAAAATGTATATAATTATATACTATTAGAAACTATAACCGGGGAATTATTAGGTGATGGACATTTAAGAAGAGGAACTACTACAGCTAGGTTAGAATTTACATTTGCTAAAGATATTTTATATTATATTGAATATCTTAAATTTAATGTCTTATCTCCTATATGTAATACAACTAAGCCTACACCATGACCTAAAGATAACCCTACTCAATATTGATTTTCATCTAAATTTCAAATATATTTATTTGATTTACACAATCAATGATATCAATATGATAAAATAAATAATAGATACGTAAAAATATTGCCTTCTAATATTGAGGAATTATTAACCCCTAGAGCTATTGCTCATTGGTTAATGGGAGATGGTTGATGGCAGAAACCTAAAGGTATACATTTTAGTACGGATAATTTTACTTTAGATGAAGTTAAATTACTTATGGATATTTTAAAAAATAAATTTGACATTAATACAACTATTAATAGATGTAATCGTCATTATGAGGATGGTTCTACAGCTACTCAATATCGAATTAGAGTAGGTGCAAAGGATGTTAATAAATTAATTAATTTAATTGATCCATATGTAATATCACAAATGAAGTATAAATTAGGTAAAGGGGGGAAAATAAAGAGCAAACTTTAACTTTCAAATATAATTCCTTATCCCCCCCCCCCGGCAATGCCGGGGTATAATTTAACCCCATAGGGGGAGAGAGATTAAACCGCAAAGCGGTATTTTAATAAATTACAGGTGTTATTTACCCTTCGGGGGGTAATATACATCTAACCCCGCTACGCGGCGGTAGATGTAATTAAGGGGATTCCTAAAATTTCACTATTAGCTGGAAGATTATTTTATCAGCTTATTAATATAATATTCGCCCCGGCTACGCCGGGGCGGACCCCCCCCCCCTAAGGGGGGGGGGGGATTATATATATATTGTATTAATTTCAGAGACTATAGGTGAAACATATTTTAAATATGATTTTCCCCCCCCGGCTATGCCAGGGGGATTTTTAATATGATGATATAGTCCACAAGCCTACACCTGTAAGTTCTTTATTACACGCAGCTACAATGGTATGTAGTGGAGTATTTGTATTAGTAAGATCATCTTATATATTAGAATATACACCATCAATATTATTAGTAATATTATGATTAGGAGGTATAACAACTTTAGTTAGTGGGTTAATAGCAGTAGTATCAAATGATATAAAAAGAGTTATAGCATTATCAACAATGAGTCAATTGGCTCGAAAAATTTATTATAGTTATGCCCCCCAAAGGGGGGATAACCCGGCTCTAAAAGAGCCGGCCCATTATAAATTTATAAATCAAACTATATGCGAAAAATTATATAATATAATATCCCCATTTTGTAAGAATATATATACCCGTTTAATGGGGTTAATAAATCTCTTTAGATGGGTGATTAATGGCCGGGCTTTTTTTTGGCTATCCATCCACCGGCAGGGCCGGTGAATTATAAAACATTCAGCAGATAACCAAAGCTCATAAGTATTTATATACTTATATTAATTATGTCTTTATTACATCATTTTATGTTAAACATCAGTACCTTTATTTAAAAATATGACTATTAATAAAAAATAAAGTTATATATATATTACGTATCGTAAATATTACTCTTTATAACTTAGTTAAAGTTAATATTCCCGCTCTTTTAGTACGGTTAAATATAGAGTCAGGAAAATGAAAGATTATAATTATAAGCAAGTTAGTAGGAATCTCAGAGACCATACGTTTGATATTTAGGTATATTTATACTCCAATCATCTCCGGCAAAAAAAAAAAGTTATCTAAGAATAATACTATTAATCCTTTTTTTAGATCTTCCCCCCCATTCTGGGGGGGAGGATCCTCCGGCCCCTTCGGGTCGGGAAGAACTAGTTTAAGTCCAATTTATAATAAATCTCATATAAGATTATTACATAGCACATGTACCTCATTAAAAGAAAAAGCACAAGATATAGAGTTGGTATTAAATGATAAAAATAAACTTATTGAAAAATCATTGAATAAGGATCTTGCATTTAATCAATGACTAGCTGGTCTTATTGATGGTGATGGTTATTTTAATTTATCTAAAAAAGGTACTGCTCGTTTCCAATTAACTATGGATGCTAGAGATTTAAGTACACTTTATGAGATTAAACATAAATTTGGAGGAAGAATTTATTCTGTATCAGGTGCAAATGCATTTAGATATCAATTAAGTCATAAAAAAGGTTTAATTTATTTAATTAATTCTATAAATGGAGAAATAAGAAATCCAAAAAGATTACTACAAATAAGTAAATTATGTATAAAATACAATATAATATTGATTATGCCTAAACCATTAACTTATTATAACGGTTGATTAAGTGGTTTTTTAGATTCTGATGGTTCTATATATTATTCTGAAAGTAGTGGTCAAGTTTTTATTAGTATAGCTCAAAAGAATAAATATTTATTAGATCCTTTAATAGAGCTTTATTCTGGTAGAGTTTATATATTTAGTCCTAAAACTGAAGCGTTCAGATACCAAGTATATAGAAAAAATGATTTATTTAATTTAATAGATAATTATTTTATTCATTACCCATTAAGAACACTAAAATTAAATAGGTTAAATCTTATTAAAGAATTTTATGATTTAAGAACTTATAAAAATAATCTTAATGATTTAAAAAAATTAAATGATTGAATTGATTATAAAGATAGATGAGATAAATATTTAAAATAAATAAAGATATGGTCCACATATATCATCGTCAGCAAATATAGTCGACGGTGGTTTTTTTTGCAATTAGCTATGATGATGATCGCTATAGGTTCAAGTGCGTATGATTTAGCAATATACCACCTATATTGCCACGCTTTCTTCAAAGCTCTATTATTTATGGCAGCAGGATCTATAATTCACTCTTTTATATCAGAAACTCAAGATATGCGTAAATTTGGTGGATTGATTAATTATTTACCATTTAGCTATACCAGTATGGTTATAGCGTCATTATCCTTAATGGCAATACCAGGATTATCAGGTTATTATTCAAAAGATATAATTATTGAATCACTATATGGAACATATACATTAAGTGGTTATATAATGTATTATATAGCTACAACATCTGCAACATTAACAGCTATTTATTCTATTAGAGTATTATATTTAACATTCTATAATAATCCACGTAGTAATAAACATACATATTCACTTATGCACGAAAGTTTATGAATGTCTATTCCAATGGGAATATTAGCAATATATAGTATATTCTTAGGATACTACAGAGATAATGTTATATTCCATTTAAATATAGGATTACCGCATACTAATAGTTTAATAGAAACTGAATTTACATTACCATTTATAATTAAATATTTACCATTAATTTTAGGTTTATCATTATCATTAGCTTTAGTATATATTTATGAATATCTATATAATAGTAAATTTATGACATCAAAATCACATATTTATAATTATTTAAACCAACGTATTTATTATGATCAATTATTAAATAATATTATAATTAGAAATACATTAAAATTTGGTGGATTATTAAATATTTACACTGATAATGGTTTATTTAGAATATTAGGTAGTACAGGTATTAGTCGTTTATTATTAAATATACCTTATTTATTAATGGTTAATATTATAATAATAGCTATACTTAATTTAATATAACGGAGGGGAGTAGCCAATATACTCCTACCCCAACTATTTCTCTTTTAAATTTTCCCCCGCCGCGACGCGGCGGGAGGGATGAGATTTAGTCAATCCAAGGTGTATATACCTAGGTATCTATTCATATATGAAACACTGTCGATGTTAACTAGTTAACATCTCCATCCCCAAGTCTTTAGGACGCCCCCCCCATATGCGTAACTATTAAAAAACCCCCCCGCTTCGCGGCGGAGGTACCCACCCCTACCCGACTATGCCGAGGCGGGGTTAGTAAAGGCCTGGGGGGTAAGGGAATGATCACACCCCCCCCCGCCGCGCGGCGGGAAAATGGGCCGGCCAAAGGCCGGCCAATGGAAGATATAAGATCTTCGACCCGCCGATGCGAACTACGTTCGCATCGGCGGGGACCTTTTCTAATTTTATTTATCTTAGCATTGCTGGGAAGTCATTCAATATATTTTAGGGTTCCCCGTATTGGTAGGCAATACCAGCTCAGCAGCGGGGAGGTAATTAACCCCCCCAAAGGGGGGGTTGATCACGAAGGGGGCTTCGCCCCCTTCGTAATTAACCCCCGCCCGGCTATGCCGGGCGGGGGTTGATCATGGGGGGCGAAGCCCCCCCATAATTAACGGGGGGGGCGTAGCCCCCCCCGTTGATCATCCCCCGCCGCGAAGCGGCGGGGGATAATTAACCCCCCCAAAGGGGGGGTTGATCACGAAGGGGGCTTCGCCCCCTTCGTAATTAACCCCCGCCCGGCTATGCCGGGCGGGGGTTGATCATGGGGGGGGCGAAGCCCCCCCATAATTATAAAGACCGGGAGGTATTAATATATACTTATATATAAAGTATGCTCGACTGAAAAGATATTTATATATCAGGCCCTATGGCCTGATATCATAGGAGTGATGTCCCCCCTGCGTTGCGGGGGGGGGCGTAGAGATTTTATATATATATAGGTAAGTAAGTAAAATTAAAAAAGGTATACCCCCCGCCGCCGGAGCGGGGGGGGTAATAATTCAGCCCGGCATTGCCGGGGGGGGGTATTTATAGTTTAAATAAAAATAAAATAAAATATATTATGACTTATATAACACGTTGATTATATAGTACATCACATAAAGATATAGCCATATTATATTTAGGATATGGTTTAATATCTTCTATGGTTGCAACGGCAATGTCTGTAATAATCAGAATGGAATTATCAGGTCCTAATCCTCAATATTTACACGGTAATAATCAGGTATTTAACGTTATGGTTACAGGTCATGCAATAGGAATGATATTCTTATTTGTTATGCCTGTTTTAATTGGAGCGTTTTTACGACGTGGTCAATTAGTTTTCAATAATTGAATAACTATATTTTTAGTTATTAATTTATTCTCATTGTGTGGTTTAATAATATTAATAATATTATTACATGAGGGTCTTATCACAGGAGGGCTATCCAACGAGGTAGTCTTTGAAGGTTGTGTGAAATGGCAAAAGATCCTAAATTTTGGATATGGATTGAGTAGTCTAGGCCTAGCTTTAGAAGTTGTGTTAAGTTCAACGAAAGTGAATCTTCATCTTAAAACCGGTTCAGCGATAACTGAGTCTTCCAATATAAAAAATAGACTTGGAGACCAAATAAATGTAAGGGGTATAAATGAATGCGTATATTCCGAAACCACAAACATGGTCAATACCGATACAGAAGAGGACTTAACATCAACTCAAGATACATTAGATAAAATGTATTTGAAGGAAAACTTAATCAAACACGGGAACCTCGGAAAGGGTAGATTTTTGAATTCTATTACGAACATAATAGAAGTACTTTGAGTTAACTTAAAGGAAACTAAAATCAATTTGAATGAATACTTAAAAGAAATGATAAGTATTGTTATAAACGTATTATTTTCAAGTTTAAAACAAGAGAATAATAGCATTCACGGGGGCAAGATAAGTGAGGAAGCAAATGTCTTAGGTAATGCTAAGAATACTGATGAAAATAATAGTATTAGAAGAATTATAAGTAATCAGCCAAGATATGTTCATCTTGGAGAAAAGCTGAATTCACGATGCCTAAATACGATCTCACTAATCAATGTACGTCATTATTCTACAATCAAGGAGGAACCTGAGCTATCTATAGCGGAGGTTAAGAGATTATTAACAGAAAATGGTGTTTTAAATTGACCTAATAATAAAGTCTTAGGACTTATTAATAGAGAAGTTTTCAAAAAACAGATGGAATTAGTTAGATTAGCTGACATTTATGGAATTAATAGTGAAAAAGTTCATAATGAACAATTTGTGCTATGTGAATCATTATTCTTCAGAATAGCTGCAATTGATAAACTTTCTAAGTCTGGAGGTTATAAAACCCCGGGAGTAGATAAAATATCATTTAGTAGTAGAAAAGAAGATATTGTAAATTATATCTCATTGGTTGAATGACTAAAAGATGTAATGAATAAATCGAATAATTCCCCCCGCCGCAAAGCGGCGGATGGGGGATCATTCTCCCCCGGCTTTGCCGGGGAGAATAATTACAATGCTGATCCTATAAGAAGAGTTTGAATACCTAAAGCTAATGGAAAATTACGTCGATTAGGTATTCAAACTTTAAAAGATAGAGCACTACAACATTTAATAAACTTAATATTAGAACCTTTAGTAGAAAAAACAGGTGATTTACATTCTTATGGTTTTAGACCTAATAGATCTGCAAAAAATGCTATCTCTGACTTAAGAGTTCAGTTAAAGACTCTAGATGAAGATAGAATTGTAGCGAATGCTAAAGATACAAATGTAGATAATAAATTATTTAGACAATTCCCCCCGCTCCGCGGGGGGGATCGTCTCCCGGCTACGCCGGGGAGACAATTAAGTGAAGATAAATGAATCTTAGATGCTGATATTAAAGGTTTCTTTGATAATATTGATCATAATTGGTTACTAGATAATATATTTATACATCCTGAATTCAAGAATATAATTAAAGGATGATTAAAAAGTGGTGTAATAGATAAAAATGTATTTTATGAAACTGAAATGGGAACACCTCAAGGTGGGATAATATCTCCTACATTAGCTAATTTAACTCTTAATGGATTAGAAAAAGCTATAATGGATTCTATTAGTCCTCTTACAAAGAGTAAGGAAAAGAGAATTGTAGTAACGTTGAAAGATGGAACAAAAACACGTATAGCTTCAGGATTAGCATATGTTAGATATGCTGATGATTTTTTTTTAGTACTAACGAGATCACAATATATTATGAAGACATATGTATATGTAATACCAGCTATAAAAATTCTTAAAACCCAGAGGTTTATCTTTAAGTGAAGAAAAAAAAAAAAAAATTTTTACTAAAAGGATGAAGGTGCACAACTGGATTTTTTTTTAGGTTATACATTTAAATATCAAAATAAATGAAGATTTGATAAACATATATTCTATACTCATCATGCGGGATCTAGAGGGATAGCTTTATATCCAAATAGAACAAAAGTACACGCATTTATAGATAAAATTAGAAATATATTTAACAAATCTCAAAATCTTGACTCCTATAATCTAATAGCTTTATTAAATCCTATGATTAGAGGTTGAGCTAACTACTATAATTTAGGAAATTCTTCTCATTATAGAAATACAGTTAGAAATGCTATATATCATATGATTTGAAAATGAGCTCATAGTAAACACAAACGTTGAGGTAAAAAACGTATTGCTAATAATTACTTTCTAACACGTAAGCAATCTGAAGAGGTAGCTCATAATAGAAAAGTAGAATATACTATGATTAAAAATGTTAAATGAGTTTTTCATGGTTTTGCCTATGGGGAATCTAGATATGGAGGTAAACAAAAAAATAGATACTTAGTTGATGTAGGTACTAGTTCACAATTATTATCAACAAAAAACTATGTTATACCAGTTAATTTACTACATGTTCATGCATATCATCCCGATTATATGAAAATGATTCAATTTAATACTAATAATAATTTTAAAGCGATGGGATTAAACTCATCATTTAAAACACGTTTATTAGAAGCACAAAATAATATATGTCCTCATTGTGGAAATTCTCTTCTTACTTCAAATGGACAATATGAAGGATTACATATTCATCATATTATGCCTATATACAAAGGAGGAATACGTAATAATATAAAAAACATGGTATTATTACATTCATGATGTCACTATGAAATAGATCATAAGAATGAAAGCGTAGTTAAAGAAAAGAAAGTATAATGAAATACAAATTCAAAAAAAATTAACTAAGTATTTGGGTGAGCCGTATACATGGTGACATGTACGTACGGTTCTTTTAGGGGGGTTGATCGCGAGATCAACTTCCATCTATAGTGGTAACTATTTCTTACCTATTATGATAGGGGCAGTTGACATGGCTTTTGCACGTTTAAATAATATTAGTTTTTGATGTTTACCACCTGCACTAATATGTATTATAGCGTCATTACTTGTTGAGACAGGTGCGGGAACGGGATGAACAGTCTACCCTCCTCTATCCTCAATTAATGCACATTCCGGACCTAGTGTAGATCTAGCAATATTTGCCTTACATTTAACAAGTATATCAAGTTTATTAGGTGCTATTAACTTTATTGTTACTTTTATTAATATGAGAACAATAGGTTTACACATGATAAATGCTCCATTATTTGTATGAGCTATATTCTTTACAGCTATATTATTATTATTATCTTTACCTGTTTTAACAGCAGGGGTAACGTTGTTATTAATGGATCGTAATTTTAATACTGGTTTTTACGAAGTTGCCGCTGGAGGAGACCCTGTACTTTATCAGCACTTGTTTTGATTCTTCGGTCAAAGATGGCCGTTACAAACTATATGCGAGAACTTTACAATATATTTTTCGACTAGGGGATATATATGCCCGGCTTTGCCGTGTATATATTTTCTCTATTTAATAGAAATTTTATATAGTCTTTATAGTACTTTAGCAATAAGTCGTATATTTAACGCCTCTAGAGTAAAAATCTATCCCCCTAGAGGGGGTATTACCGATATCGGTATCGGTATCGGTGATCAAAGATGTAATAATTCGCAGGTAACAAAATTGCATAGCACAAAAGTAGGAACCTCAGAGACTATACGTTTGTTAAACATTAATCCCGATAAGGTTTCAACAAAGTATTCAACTAGCTCACCCGGTACTTCAGCGGGTGTATCGGACCCCCATAGCATAGCTCTGGGGGCTAATAATAAGATAGATATTAAAATAATACAATGATTAAGTGGATTAATAGATGGTGATGGTTGTTTTTTAGTTTCAAAAGCAGGATATGCTTCATTAGAAATAACTTTAGATATTAGAGATGAAAAAGCTTTAAGATTTATACAAAATCTTTATGGAGGTTCTGTTAAACTTAGAACTAAAAATACTTCTATAAGGTATAGATTACATAATAAAATAGGTTTAACTACATTGATTATGGATGTTAATGGAGAAATTAGAAATCCTATAAGATTAATGCAGTTAACTAAATTATGTAATCTGTATAATATAATTGTTAAACAACCTAAACCATTAACTAAGGATAATGCTTGATTATCTGGTTTTTTTGATGCTGATGGAACAATAACTATTAATGGTACAAATAATCAATTAGCTATTTCTGCGAGTCAAAAAAGTCCAGAATTACTTTACGATATAGTAAAACTATTTAATGGAAATGTTTATTTAGATGATGCTAAATATAAATCCTATAAATGATATGTTTCTAGTAGGAAAGATATATTAGAATTAGTAGATTATTTTAAAATTAACCCATCAAGAACATTAAAAAAGAATAGAATTCACTTAATTTCTCAGTATTATTATTTAAAAGATATGAAAGCTTATAAAGTTGATACTAATACTTTACTTTATCGTAGTTGAAAGAATTTTTTTTTTAAATTTAGAAATTATGAAGATGTTTAAAGATATAGTCCATTTTACTCAGACGCATCCTGAGGTTTACATTATAATTATACCAGGATTTGGAGTAATCTCTCACATAGTCTCAACGTACAGTAAAAAACCTATTTTTGGAGAAATAGGTATGCTATATGCTATGGGTTCTATCGGTTTATTAGGATTTTTAGTTTGAAGTCATCACATGTATATCGTAGGATTGGATATTGATTCAAGAGCTTACTTTACATCAGCAACAATGGTTATAGCAGTACCAACAGGAATTAAAATATTTAGTTGAATAGCTACTGTCTACGGTGGAGAAGTTAGATTAGCTGTACCTATGTTATTTGCCTTAGGGTTCTTATTCCTATTTACTGTGGGGGGATTAACAGGAGTTATGCTATCTAATGCGTCAATAGACGTTGCTTTCCATGATACAATTTTAAATTTATTTTTATTAAAATTTTCTATCTTTAATGGAGTCTCTAATTTACATCAATCTACCCCCGCCGCGGAACGGCGGGGGTGGATCCCCCCGGCAACGCGGGGGGAATCTATAAAATATAGATTTTCTAGTAAACAATATGATTCAGAATATATTAAAAAATATTGAATTGGATTATTAGAGGGGGATGGAAGTATTCAAGTTAATCATTGAAATTATAAAAATTTACAATATAGATTAATTATAAAATTAAAAAATTTAGACTCTAATTATGATATGTTAATTGAAATTTCAAAAGTAATCGGTGGTAACGTTAGATTTATTAAAGATGAATCGGTTATTTGAGTACTTAATGATAAAGCGACTATTCAAGAAGTTATTAAAATTTTTGATGAATACCCCTTATTAACATCTAGAAAAATTTGTCAGTTAAATTTTTTAAAAATTAATTTACTACAAAATGATGTTAATTGATATTTAGATAATAGAAATTATAAATATAATAACCAAGCTGATATTATAAAATTAATGACAAATAAATTATCCTCTGGACTTATAAATCAAGAATATTTAAATTCTTGATTATCCGGTTTTATAGAAGCGGAAGGATGTTTTTCAAATAGAAAAACTAATAATAATTCATTTTCTATAGGTCAAAATTATGATCTATATATTTTAGAATATATAAAATTATATTTTAATGCTTCAAATAAAATAAGATTTTTAAAAAATAAATTTTATTCAATTGAGATTTATAAAAAAGAAGTATTAAATAATATAACTAATCATATTGATAAATATCCATTATTGGGAGCTAAAAAAGTTTCATTTCTTAAATTTAAATTTTAACCCCCCCCGGCTTAGCCGGGGGGGGTGAGGATTTCCCCGCCGCGGAGCGGCGGGTAAATTTTAGGGGGGGGGGGCTTCCCCCCCCCCCCCCCGATGATTCCCCCCCCCCCTTAGGGGGGGGAAAATTTAGTGTCATGTTGTCTTGCCGCTTTGAGAATAAAAACAACTGAAAAGTTATATTCTCGGTAATATAAATTTTAACCCGCTTCGCGGTATTGAATCCCCTCTGGCAATGCCAAAGGGATGAGGGCTTAATCCCCTTCAGGGGGGCGGCCTCTTGTAAGATCAAAGATCTAACCCCCCCGATGCGAACTACGTTACGCATCGGCGGGGGGAGATATTTAATAGACTTTTCGTCAGTTATAATTTTTTATTGCTAACGGTGAAACCTTATATATTTTAAAAAGCATAAAATAATTCCCGAATATAAGGTAATACCGTGAAATATATTATATATATTTCCCCGCCACTTCGCGGCATAAGTATTTAATATTATATATTTTGTAGAGACTAAACGCGGCAGCTGAAAGTTTATTAAGTTAAACAATTAAGCAAGTTATAGTCCGAACCATCTTGTGAAAGATGAAAATATCGACTTATTACGTAGTGGGACATTTTCACTATGTATTATCAATGGGAGCACTATTTAGTTTAGTTGGTGGTTATTACTATTGAGGTCCTTCAATGTTTGGCTTAAACTATAATAAAGTTTGAGCTGAAATACATTTCTGATTATTATTTATATCTGTAAATGTTATCTTCCTTCCAATGCACTTCTTAGGTCGACTTTTTTAGGCCTATACTTCACTTAATGCTAGAACATCATTAAGTTGATATTATTTAATCAACTATAATTTCCCCCTCCTTTGGGGGGGGAAAAGATCCCCCCCCCGAAGGAGGGGGGGCGATGAGGATTAGCAAGATATTCATTTTATCTTCAGAGATTATACGTGAAGAATATTACATTTAATCAATAACATAAGTAAATCTCCCCCCCCCCTCAGTATTGCCGGTGGGGGAGGGTTATAAATTTATTATGTAATATGATGTATGTATTATTAAGAAATAATCCAGATCATACAATAAGATATATATAATCTTACCCCGGTGCAAAGCGCCGGGGTGTGGTTATTACCCTCGGGGATAATCTACCCCCGCCGCGCTGCGGCGGGGGGGTGGATCATCCCCTCCCCCCCACTTGTGGGGGGGGGAGGGGATAATATAAAAGATAATAAGGTCGCCCTACCTAATGGCAATGTCCCGGCGGCAGCCGGGGTATAAATTAGATATATTATTATCTCACATTGTCAGGGTATTATCCCCGTAATTATAAATAATAATAGTTATTTAATAACGGATATATCTGAGTATGATAACTGTTAATAAAAATTTATATATTAAAATATATAAGAATAAAATACGATATTTTATTTGTTAAGTCTATTATATCTTCTAAATTAAAAAATATATATATTAATATTATAACTAAACGAACAATAAATAATAGATCAGAAAATAAAAGTCCTAAATCTGAAAATTTTATATTTAAGGCCCCGGCTCCACTGGGGCATGCCCGCCCGTTGGGCGGCCATAAAAGATCTAAATTTGTAAGAAATTTTCTTTTTAATTACCCCCCGCCGCTCTGCGGCGGGGGGTGATCAACTCCCCGCCCGGCTTGCCGGGCGGGGGTTAATTATATAGACATTTTTGAAAATATGAAAGATGATAAGAAATTAATAATTAATAAATATAGTAAATTTAAAGGTATTTCCCCCGCCCCTTCGGGGCGGGGGGGAACACCCTACCGCCCGGCTATCTAGCCGGGCGGGGGGGTATTTATTTATTATATAATAATATAAATGATAAATTTTATATAGGTAGTTCTAAAGCTAGTTTAGGTAAAAGATTAAATAATTATTTCCCCCCGGGGAAATGATCCCCCCCGGCTTTGCCGGGGGGAATTATTATCATAAATCAGTTTTAAAAGATGATAGATATATATCTAATGCTATTTTAAAATATGGACATAAAAGTTTTACAGTATTTATATTGGAAGCTTATCCTCTCGACCAATTAGAGGTGTCATCACCTACTTCAATTAAAGAGAATAAGAGTATAAATAATGATACAATAAATATCTTACAAAAGGAACAAAATTGTATTAATTTATATAGACCAAATTATAATCTTTTACATCCTATAACAGGATCTGGAAATTATAAAATTGTAGAAACTACATATATTAAAATTAAATCTATTAAGACTAAAATGACTAAGGAAGAATATCGTACATATATGAGTTTATTATTTATGAAAGAGAATAATCCTTTCTATGGGGGAAACCATACCGAGGAATTTAAAGAAAGATTAAGTTTAAGCAGAATGGGAGTTAATAATCCTATGTATGGTAAACCTAAATCAGAAGCTTTTTTATATTATATGAATAAAGATAGAACAGGAGTTAATAATCCTATGTATGGTAAACCTAAATCAGATAATACATTATTTAAATTACGTAAACAAATATTTGTTTATGATGCTGAAACTTTACAATTAGTTGAAGAATATAAATCATTTCTTGAAGCAGCTAAATTATCTGATTTACGTAAAGGTAGTCTTAGAAAATATGCTCTTTCGCATGAACCTTATAAAGGAAAAATTTATAGTTATGTCAAACTTTATTAACAGACAAATCACGCTGAACGGAATGCCACGTCGTATACCACAATACCCTGATGCTTTTGTTGGTTGAAATTATATTAGTAGTATAGGTTCAGCTATATCAATAATATCAGTTATTGTAGGATTAAAAAGTGTACAAATACAATTAGATAACG
>BIMT01000033.1:0-144870 GCA_005406065.1 Metschnikowia sp. JCM 33374 | reverse complement strand
TTCTGTTTTGTGGTGTGATATGTCGCGCCGCTGTGCTAAAAACCTGAGTTTTGGTATAGTACAGGCCATTAAAAAGGTGATTTTTTGGCATGAAGAAATTTGTGGTGGTTTATTAACGAAATAGAGACTTTTAGTTGCCCCAAATCGAAATAATGGCCTGCTATAGAGGATGTCCGGATATTGGGCAGTACTTTGGCTTTAAAAACCGGCGCGGCCCCCCAGATTTTCCCCCGGACCATCACTCCCAAAGATACAGCCTTGGTGAACATGGCAAAACAGGGAAACGAGAAAACGAGAAAACGTATCTGTTTTATATAATGTTCCTTTGAAAACTCTTTGTGAAAATAACATACATGAATGGAAGAACCCCAGTATTCATGGTGCTGCAAAAGGATGCCTGTGAATTGCAGATCCAAGTCCGGACCATTTGGGAAAAACGCGAAACGGGGACTATTTTGATTTCGCCTTCGCTTTTATCGTTGGCGGACCACATCCGGGGCGAGATCCGATAAACACGCGATACAATATGTGCCCATCAGGAATCAAGTGCAAACAGTGGGAACAGTGGAAAAAGTGGAAAACCCAGCGGAACCGCGATCCAGCCTATTGACAAATGGCGGCGAAATAAAGAAGCGAAGTTGACGAATCAGACCCACCCTGCTAGAAAAAAAAATGAAAAAAATTCGACTCTTTTACTGTCGTTAATATTTTTTTTATTAATTTTCTATATTTATCTTTCGAATTGTCCCAAAAATTCGCCTGTTTCCGGATCAAATAAGTGGCGGACCCACGATGAGATGGGCTTCGATGGCCCCGGCTTGTTTCCTTCACCGTGCGCGCACCCCCAGAACATCTTGTGAGGGCTCGGAAAATTCACCGCATCGCGCCTGGGTGCGAAAATTTCTCACTCTAGTTAGTGCTTTGCAGAAACATCTTTTTTTCAACCTTTGAACAAGACTCCTTCTGAACCTTCATAGCTCAGATATGTCTTTTTTTAAGGCCTTACAGCGCAGCCAAGTGCAGGCGCTGCTCTTCTCCAAAAGATGTCTCGGTACCACGCCTACTCCGTTGGGCAACCATCCACCTCATAAGCCAGTGGCCAGGCCTAATCTCTACGAAGTTCTTGGTAAGGAAGAAATCACTTTGGCCGAGTTCAAAGAACACCCAGCTTTCAACTCTTGGCTTAAGAAGGCCGTGCACTCGTTGAACTTCAAGGAATTCACCGGTGTACAACAAAAGACCATTCTCCCATTCCTCCAGGAAAAAGGTTTAGTGTGCAGAGCCAAAACCGGAACTGGAAAAACCTACAGTTTCGTTATCCCCTTGGTTCAGCATGTTATGGATATCTTTGAAGTCCTGAAAAGCCGCAGAAGAAACGTCTCGTGTCTTGTGATTGCCCCCACCAGAGATTTGGCCCAACAGATCCATGCCGACTTCAGAAGTATTAATACCAACACAAGTCACCTCAAAAACAAGTGTGATGTTAGACTCTGGACCGGAGGTTTGCCTACAGGAAAGCGTCCATGGGGTTCTGACGTGCCACAAATCATTGTGGGTACCCCTGGTCGTATCTTGGCCAATCTTGAGGACTCCAGATGGGCTCAGCACTTTAACGAATTAGAATACCGTGTTTACGACGAGGCCGATCGTTTATTGGATCAAGGTTTCGAGGACCAGTTGAACGCCATCGATGACAAGCTCAAGAGTCTTCGTTCTAAGAACTTCGAGCCCCCTTTGAGAACTTTTTTGTTCAGTGCAACCACCAACGAAAGAGTCACGCGTTTTGCTGAGGCCCAAATGGGTAAGGATTATAAGTATATCAACTGTATCGATGACAGTGTGGCAGAATCTCATGCTCATATCGAACAACGTCTTGTGAAGACCCAAAACATCATGGAGTCTCACGTTGCTGCCATTACTGAAATCCTCGCGAACATCGAGAAACCAGACTACAAGGCTATCTTCTTCCTCCCCACTGTGGTTGGAGCTGACTTTATGTTCCGTTTATTGAGATCTTTACTTCCTAGCCGTTTTTCTGGTACCTGGTTGTTGCATGGTAAGATGAGTATGGGTGCCAGAAAAAACACCACTGAAAGATTTAAGAGTACTAAGCGTGGTATCTTGATCTGTACTGACGTTGCGGCTAGAGGTTTGGACTTTAAAGGTGTCTCGGATGTCATTCAAATGGCAACCACCCAGAACATTGAGGACTATATCCATAAGATCGGTAGAACCGGTAGAGCAGGTCAACCTGGAAGAGCTACACTTTTCTTGTCTGAGTCTGAACTCAACTTCGCCAAGCAATTGTATGTGAAGAAGCACATTGAGTTTTCCTCGGAAACTACATTTGAGATGACTGAGGAAGGTGCCGAGCTTTTGAAGGGTAAGGCTTCCGAGGAGGAAATCGGAGATTACGTGAAATCTGTTATGGGTTTCCAATCTGCTGTCTGCGACACCTACAGAATGGACAAGTTTGATGTTATTCGCAGTCTTATTTCGCTCTACAGAACTGTTATTGACGATGAGCAGGCCACGGTGTTCCTCTCCACAAGAATGTTTAACAACATGGCTTTGCCTGGTACGCTTGTTCCTGACTATGTTCAAGTTGACAACCCTAATGCCATCAAGAGAAAGGCGTATCCGCGGGTCTGGTAAGAAACCAATTCGCCAACTCTACTCGTTACGGTAGCAGAGATCGCTTTTCCGGAAACAGAAGCAACAAGTACGGTGGTGATCGCTCAGATGGCGGTCAACGTTATGGTGCCAAGCGTTTTGGTGGCGACCGTGAGGGAGGCAACCGTTATGGCGGAGACCGTGAGGGAGGCAACCGTTATGGTGGAAACCGTGAGGGAGGCAACCGTTATGGCGGAAACCGTGAGGGAGGCAACCGTTATGGCGGAAACCGTGAGGGAGGCAACCGTTATGGTGGCGACCGTGATGGAGGCAAACGTTATGGTGGCGACCGTGAGGGAGGCAACCGTTATGGTGGAAACCGTGAGGGAGGCAACCGTCCTGGAGGTTACGACCGTTTCGGACCTACCCGTTACGGAGGCAGTCGCAACGTCAGCAACACCGGTTACAAGAAATTCAGTGGTGCACGTGACGGAAACACGGGATCTGAGGATTGATTTCTCTAACTCACGTCAACCTAAGTGGTTTCACTCGTTTTCTCAGATGATGAACACTGAAATGCTATTCAAAAAGATGTCTGTTCCAAAGGTTTGTGCCCGAACAGACTACAGACATTTCTCCGCTCGATTATAAGCCGTGCGCGTGTCGCTCTTTTTTAAAAATTACTTCTCCTATGGAGTCTTTCTCCTATTTGTACATAGTTTAAAAGATTTATTAGTTAAGGCATCGATTCCTTGGATTTATTTTCTTCTTCTCCTGACCTTGGACCTACTTTGGCGATTAGAAAAGGGCTTTATCTCGGGTTGAGATTCTTTGGATTCTCCTTCTTTGGGCCGTTGTTTGGGTGTTTCGTGTTGCTTCTGTTTGCCGGACAATTCCTCGGCCGTTAAGGTTTCCCTGGTAATGATCACGTACGCCAACAAGGCGAGAATGATGAGGGTATCGGCAATGACTATCTTCCTCAAAAAGGAGATTTCTCGTCCAAACGATAGAGTTTCTTGTCTCAAAGAGTTGATGGCACCAAGGGACTGGTAACTTTGTGCTTTAAATAAACTCCTTGAGTCGGTCTTGATTTTCTCCACTGCCTTTTCCAAATAGAGAACTTGCGTGTACATTGTGTCATTTATATGGGACAAAAGGTTCTCGAACTTCCTGACTTGGCGGGTTTCCAAGTTGTAAAAAGCATCAGAGAGAAGTTTGCTTTGTTCCTCGACATACAACAAAGATAACGTGGCGTTTGTTTCCAAAAGCGACAACCTCTTGACAATGTTCTGGAAAATGGATTCCTGTGTTGGCTTGTTGTTGCTGGACTCAGTCATGGTGGATTGTGGAACTTCAATGTGCACCAAAGGCACATCGCAATAATTTGCACTGGAGTTCAAATCCTTCAAGAACTCATTAAGTGCCAAGTATGGCGTCACCACCTTACACTCATCTTCCCGCGGGTCGAGGTGAAGATCATCATTGAGCAGCTCTTCGGTCGGTACGTTTATTGGGTCATTTCCTGAAGAGAACGGATCTGTACTCACGTCAGTATCCTTGAACTCCTCCATCATGGTTTTTCCGTGGACTCTGACCAACGATATCGGACAATAAAACTCATTGCCGTAGTGGCTGACAATCTCAATTTTAAGATATCTTGCCCAAATGAGAGGGTTCTCGATATTGAATGTTTGAGTGTCTCGGATATTCTGTGCCTCGAACTGGCCCAATTCATGCCAGCCTTTTGTCACGGGAAACCTGTCGGAGACGGAAAATTTCACCGTGCGGAACATGGAACTAAAGAGTTCGAAGTTGCCCATGACCACCGAGCTCACCAAGATATCCTGACAGAGTTCAATGACAATGAACTTATTTGCTGCAGAACACTTGTTCAAGAGATAAGAGTCCTTGACTTCGGTCAAGATGGCCGATGCGCCCTTTGCATCGCTGTTTGTTTTCACTATAGTGGCAGCGCATTTGACGGAGGCGTAGTTGAATTTGTCCTTATACACACGGCCCTGGTCCTTATCCTCGAAAGTAGCCACCGATTTACTAGTGGACAGATAGGCGGACAAGGAGCTGGAATTCTTAAGGGATTTTGAGATACTTGAGAGTTCCTTTGATACGTTTGCGCCTGCCTTGGCCTCTGGTGCATCGGGCAGGGATCCTTCCTCCTTCTTCTTTTTCCATTCCTTGAAGGAAAGAAACCGGCATTCTTCGGACCGATTCCCTGGGGACATATGGTTGTGGAGCGAATTATTAGATGAATTGAGATATTCCTCTTTGGTAGATGCATTTTTTATGGTATGAGGATGATCTTGGTGGAGACCTTCCTGGGAGAGAGTGTTGGGTCTGTTATTGGGTCCGCCAACTGGTCCGCCATGGGTTCCAGCCGCACCTGAGCTTGTGGGTACCTGAGGAGCCAGGTTTGACAACGACCCTGAAGAAGATCCCACCAAAGGTTTGTTTTCGGTTTCTTCCCGCATAAAGATTTCCTTGGAGCCCGAAATTGGTGGGCTATGGAAAGTGCGCCCGTTCTCATGGGCATAAAAGACCAGCGGTTCTTGGGAAACTTGTAGTGGGACGACCTCTGAGTATATGGACATGTGAGTATTCAAAACCAGCAGGGAGATCAGTTGTACGGCTTGTGCGTCTGTATTATGTCCCAGTTTGTTGTGGTTTGACTCTGCTGCTGATATGGAGATTGTATGTTGAGTGGATGAAAGGGATTTGTGAAGCTGTGACGTTTTCGATGGGTTTTCAGTTTGACTGTTCGGTAGAGTCGGTGTATGAGTAGATTGGGTCTCTTTTTCAATAGATTGGATCTCTTTTTCACCGGGTTGGGTCTCTTTTTCACCGGGTTGGGTCTCTTTTACAGTGGATTGAGTCTCCGTTTGTACAAAAAGTAATGGTTGTTCTGGAAATCAGTGGCTCTGAAGCCATCGAAGAAACATCACTAGGCGAAGAGATTTCGAATGGCTCGGGCGTTTCTGACACTGGTAAATGGACAACGACCAAAGGCGTAGCATCTTCGGAAAACGACGCTGACCCCTCAGATAAAGTCCCCTTCTCCGCACTAGGAAAATCTTCATCTGGTTTTACACTGGGATCCGCCATCGCCACTTCTTGTCCTGATTTTATTGCCCCCGAAGATCGTCCGTCTGAGCCAAAAAGACGGGTATTTGCATCTGGCACTCCCACGTCTGCTGCTTGACCCGATCGGGTCAGAAGGCATCCTCGTAGCAAACTCAAGAAAGCCGCATGTGCTGCTATGTTCACCATGTGAGTCGAAGAGTTTTTGTGTTGGCTTTTTTTTTTTTTTTAATAATTTCGTTGGTGCGTTTTTGACACTTTCTGATGACGTGCTTATCGTCAAACCATGTGGTGCGGCATCCAGTAAAATCGTGATGCGCTGTTCAAGGCAGCGCCGCACTTGGGGCACATGAACAGACATTGACCCCACTCTTTGATGATCAAGGCGATCCGTGCCTGAGATAGCATCGGTGGTATTTTTCTATTTTAGGAGTGAGTTTTTCCCACCCACAACTTTGGGTTTTTGCTCACGCGTGGTTCCGTGAATGCCATGGAAGTGCAAGGAAAAAGAATGGCGTAGGATGGATGGGATGGATGGATAAAGTAGGACAGATAAAATAGGGAAAATGAAAGAACATCCAAACCTTCAAAGTATTTTCTACACTTTTTTGGACTCCCGGTTGGAATGACCGTGGCTAATCTCCAATCCTCTCATTTGTTGGACCATCAAGTATGGGCCATGCCTGTACTATTGAAACACACGCTTTGTAAACCACAAAACTAGGTTCGGAAACCTTGTAGTAGCTTGGAAAGATAAATGGATGGTTTGGGGACATTGGATGCCAAGCTAGACTAGATTAATGGGTGGGGCAGAATCGCACTATTCAAAATGCTCGAGAAAAGGTTTCAAATGAGCGTCCTTGGTATTTTTTGGATACTTGGAAACGGAGAATGCGTGTGATGAATGGTGCTGGACTACTAGATTATTATATGGCATCAAAAAGGAAAAAAAGAAGTGGGTGTGGAAAACTACTGGCCAGAGAATTATACTGTGAGAGGTTTTACCTTTTGGTGAGGAGCTTTTTCAGGGTAGCCCTAGTGATATGTTAGGGAAGGTCAAGTTATTGTATTGGCGGTGGATAAATTTTTTCTACTTTTCGCTTTTTTGAACAATGACTCGTTCCTACTTTTGCAATATCAGGTGTTTTAAAATTAGGAAGGTTCAAAGTACAGTTCATGGTCTAAGGCAAAATGCCGCTTCCCCCACCGTTATTTTAATTACCTCCACCCTCCTGATACTATAATCAAAAAAACGAAATTTGATTTCAAAAATTGGCTTTTCTATAAATAACACAAATCAAACACACCCCTGAGATCTATGAAATACCCTTAAATCACGGTAATTCTTTTTTTATCTAAAGAAGATATTTTATCTCCACTTCTCTCCGAGAAATACAACCGGTTGGTTGCAACGGCCTGCCAATGCCTGCGAAGATTAGCACCAAAGGGATTATTTTGGCCGTGACCACGTTCTATAAAAGTGAAAACAAAAGATATAAAAGAGCCATACTTTTCTGGTAATTCTATCCCAGCAGCTTCACTTGATATTCTGACATCCAGTAGTGGTTTGTTCGAAGGTATAAGGTGGCTCCATTCGCGGCCTCAACACCACCGAATTTTCTATCAATGGCCATGAATAACCCGAACAGATTACTAGAATGGCTATAATGAAACACAAGAGGCGTCACACTGGCAGAAATTCCCCAATGAAGAAATTAAACAACGACAACGAAGCGTCTTCAGAGATGGGCTTATTCCAGGAGCGGAGCGAAGATGGAGAAAGACTCACGAAGAAAATAAATCCCTTCAAATGTGTTTTCCTGGGCAAAAAATGGACGTGGATTCATTAAGGATTTTGCGTTCAATTACTTGATTGAACACCGGGGCGAAGTTGCGAGGCGTTACGGGTTTATATGGTATATAGTTTTAGTTATGGTGGGGTGTCTAGGACCTTCTGACATAACGACCAGTAATATGGTGATTATTTTTGAAAATGATTCTTTTTTTTTTAAAAAAAATAATTGGTATGAAAAGTACAATCTACACATCACCCACGACAATGCAAAGCAACTGTGACAATTCCTCATGATGTATCCCGAGTTTCTAGTAAATGGTCGCCATGGGTGGTTTAGCAGGCCGATTTTCCATCTTTCCTAGAGGCACCTACGTGGCTTTCTCAGATTAGTACATTCATCTCACAGATGCACATCAATGGGCATTGTCTTCATGAAAAATGTCTCTGGTGTACTTACGAAGGCGCAGATTTATGTCTTCAGTTGCGGATATCAATGGATTCTTTGATGCTAATAAACCTGAGGAGTTAGGTTTTAATAAGACTCATGGTAAGATTGCTGATTACAAGTTAAGAACGCATCTATCTCGTTTGAAAATATTCGATGTTACACGCCTACAAGAAAACGGATCTTATTCAGGTTCTTATGGTGATTTTCAAGCACAAGTATCAGCTCAAAGAATACATTGGATCACTCGCAGAGATCAATCTGACTATCAGGGGCAGGTACCTAAGAAGATAAAATCAGTGTTTTGAAATCTATTCAGGCTATTCTTGATGCTTAGCTTAGGGATAATGCTGCAGTGAAAACTATCCATTTTGTTGAAAAGAGGAAAGGTAAGAAGAATCAGGAAAACAAATCTTCAAGAAAGTCTGTACCTAATAATAAGAAAGACGAGTATTCTACTCGTGTAGAATTCATTTGGGACCTGGAAAGTGATGCTCATGTGGTGAATGATATGTCATATTAGCTGTCTTTCAAGGAACAGATTACCGTTTGATACAGTTGATGGTGGCAAACCTGTTCTGGCTCTTGGCACTGGAGAAGTTGTTGTCCAATGTGGTGACAGTCATCAAACCATTTGACAGATGTAATGCATTTCCCAAAGTGAAAGCTTCATGTTTTCTAGAAGCAAAGGTTTTAGGGATAGACTTCCCACTATTTGTGGAACCAGTGAAGTGAAGTTACCTAGTGCAGAGGTTATTGGTCAAGGTGGTATTGATGAAAAAACCATCGATTGTGTTTAATGTCCTTTTGCCAACTCAAATAATATTTTATGTTGGGACACCCCTCAGTTCATTATAACTTATCTGCTCCTAGTGAACGTCAATCGCGTGCCATTTTCTGGTCCAACGAAGGAATCCTAACAAGGCTGGTGTGACTGGGGCACTGGTCCACGCCCCATCATCACAAATCACCCCCACAACGATATCTGCTTGTGGCACTTCGCCTATCGCTAAATCTACCTTTTGATCAGCCAAATATATTGGTCTTAGATTCATCGCCCGGCTGACAAGTACAGTAAAACCTTTCTAAGTGGATATTGCGCTCAGTGGATATTTGGCTAAGTGTCAAAAAAGGTGTTTTAATCATTGACGCTCACCAAGAAGCTGTAAAAACAAAATGTTCCTGAAATATACAATTTTTTTCCGTATGGGCTACAGGCAATAAATAAACTCAAGGAATTGTCGGCGTAAATATTTACGTGCTTTCTGGAAATACCCCTAGACCTCACAATGACGTCGTACACATGGCTTGCAGAAAGTTCCAAGCGAAAATCACCCAGGCGGCAGTTTCTAGATCGACTTCTGATAAATATATGTACCTTGAAGAGCAATATGATAGTGATCTGACCGAAAAGAGAAAATCCGACAGGGCCATCTTCATACAAAAGACCCGGAGTTGCAAGAGACGGATAATTGAAGCCGCAACTCTATACTGGTAAGAAAACGATGATTCCTCAGATAGTTTATGTAAAGTTAGTTATCTATGAGACATATAAAGGATCAAGAAAGTTGATTGGGTGGAAGAATGCTCGGAATCCAATGTAGTTAGCGGTTTACCTGGCAATAGACAGTACAATAGACATTATGAAAAGTACTGGTTTACTGATAAAACATTTACTGATAAAACTAAGCGGTCCAGCTAATCCTGGGGCTCTATGATGCAATTATCGGTGCGTGACCCATCAAAAGATATTCATAACATCAAAATAACAGAAAGCAAATAGTGTTTAAAGGCTTTCAGTTCTTAGCCGTCACGTGGACTCAACGAGTACTTGCTTATCTGTAAGAACATGCAATACCGAATGAAAGACTGATAATCATCCTTCTTTTAAAGTTAGCGTGATGTTTGCAACAGGTACAGTTTTGAAACTAACTCAAAATTCTTTCTAAAGTCTATTAATTCTTTGTGAGGAAAGAGTCATGTTTTTGGGTGAATGTTATCAATCTCATTTAATTCAACTTTTCAGTTTTTCAAACATCAAATTTCTAGCCAAAAAAGAAGATTTTTTTTCTAACTATATGGCTATATACGCTTCACTTGCCTCTATTTTATCCACTAACTTGTTTTTGTTCTCTTATTCCCGGAATTAATTACATCGAGAAAACCACCCGGATTCTCCGTAACTGGATATCCTGGCTATGTGTATAAATCTTCGCGTTTTTAATGTATCCACTTAGGTTTTACTGTATTGACCCAATGTTCAAAACTTCAAAACTTCAAAAATTCAAAACTTCAAAACTTCAAAACTTCAAAACTTCAAAGCTTCAAAATCTCAAAATCTCAAAACTTCAAATTCTCAAAACTTCAAAACTTCAAATTCTCAAAACTTCAAATTCTCAAAATCTTAAATTCCCAAAAGTGAGACAAGTATCTTCAGTAACAGTTGGGCCACCTTCTCCGTGCCTCGCGCTACTTACATGCCTGAAGATCGCATCACCTGAAAAGCTCGCAAAAGCTCACCCTAAATCTTTAAAAGCTTTGGATTTAAAAGCCTTGAAACCGGTGACAACTTTTTTTTTTAAAATGCTCCGTACTCTCCCGTTGTCGTCCCGCGCAGAGACAACCTCGCTAAAGCAACCCAAAGAGCTCTTCAGCTACTCCCGAAACATAGACGGTGAATGGCAGACGGACGAAGCAGTGTCGAAACAAGAAAGCTTGAGCCATTTCTATTTCCCCGACTCGTACGTCGACAAGCAGTTGAGTCTCCAGGGAGGCATCAAGACGTTCAAAAAAATCCCCGACGCGGAAAACGTGGCGCATTTCCCCCTGCTCCTCAAGAGTCTCCAGGCACATGAACAGACCACCGGCAAAAAGGTCAAGGCCGACATCATAACTTTCCGGGGCATAATGACCAAGCTCCTCACGTTGCCCTACTACTTGAACAACGAAATACATCTCTACGTGATTGCCTACGATGGGCAGATCTTCATCAAGAACGACGACGAGCTCGACTTGAAAAGACGCGCGGCGGACCACGAGCAAGCCCGTGGCGACCCCGCCAAGGAAAACCACTTGGCCACTTGCGAGTACGGCGGGTACAAGTTCGAGGCATTGACCACGCTCAAGAAGCCGTGGGCCCAGACTTCGCGTGCCACCATCGAGAAGCGCTACAAGAAGGCGGTGAACAACTATGAGCAGTATATTAGTGTGGTGCGCAGCGGAGTGGGCAAGGTCAAGACGCTTTTGGCGGGCGAGGTCGACTGTGTTTGGGACTACATCCCCGAGGACCACGCCGATATCCTCCTGCACTATGCCGAGTTGAAAACCAGCCGGTTGGTGGAAACACCGCAGCAGGCATTCCAGTTTGAGAAAAAACTCTTCCGGACGTGGGCCCAATGCTTTCTTTTGGGCATCACCCACATTGTATATGGTCTCCGCGACGATAAATACGTCTTGCGGGACGTGGAGGTGTACCAGACCGAGGAAGTGCCGCTTTTGATCAAGGACAACGATATTCCTGGCAGAACTGGCCCCAAAGTGGTGTGCATGAACGCCTTGAAATGGTATGGTGCTGTTTTGGACTGGATAGTGAAAAATGTCGACATCAAAGACGACCTGAAGGCATACAAGATCGACTATGACCTGGGTTCTCGCTCTTTCATGTTGAGCGAATGTGTTGGAGACGAGAACAAGCAGTTGAGGAACGGAGGCATTCTCACCGACGAGTTCAAGGCCTGGAGAGAGACGCTCAGGGCCACCAGGTAAGGACTTTGTTTATACCGCGATTGGAAAAGTCCATGCTTTTGCGCTCTGTCTTCAATTTGTTGGGTGACAAGACGAATAGAGAAAGCTTGGTTGCAAGAAGCAGTGCCGGGAATATCTTTTTAGCGATTGCAACCTGCAAACAAGATTGACGTTTCCGATGTCAAATGGTCGTGTCTCCTGGGGATGGTCTGTTGAGTTTGTCACATCACGAGTGAGCGGAAACCCAACCTTTCTGACATGTGACTGGCGATCCCCCCATTGTCGCTATGTTGCATGGTGAGATATCGTGATATTATGGAAGGATCTATCTTCCACCGTCACATATTTCAGACCTGTTGGTGAAGGTCACCAAGATGATGGTATGGTGGCATTAGGACCACGAGACAAATGTACTTTCCATGCACTAAGTACCTGAGTGAAATGCCTTAGAGGCATAATAAACGAGAGACGGCTACTGGAAAAGTGGGTTCCTTTAGCGGTGGAAGCTGCGCATAAGTGTTTAAAGATGCATGTAAGCGAAAATCCAAGAATTCAAGCCATGCTTTTAAACAACTATATACTTTTAAGACCCAAATCGCCTTTACAACTGATTGTGGTTTCTTCTCAGCCACCATTCTTTGCCCCTGTCATTCACTCGGTGAACCACCTTGGGTCCTCCAATCACCAAAAACATTGGGGTCGAATACAATAAGTGTTAGTCGAGGTGACCCTTTAACAACAGCGATGGGCAGATGTTTTCGTGGAATCCCAATGGGACCTTCGATTTGCGAGTCGTCCAATTTTAAAGACATCATTCCGTGAAATTAGCCAAAGCAATCTCAGTAGAAAAGAGCGGTATTGGATACATTACTTCAAATTACAGATCAAGGATATATGGGTTTACTGGTCCGACTCGGTTTATAGGGTGCTAATAAACATACGATTCTTTTGGATGTTTTTTCTAGGAGCAATATAAAATCCAATGAAAACAGAGTGGGAGGAATGGTGGTAAGGATTTTCTGATTTTTTTTCATAGTTTTAATCTCACTGGATTTAGAGAAATTACCTGGAGACCCAAGACACCGACAAACCAGGTACTTGTTTTGAATAAGAAAATGATGAATCTGCTTCTATTGATATCGAATAATGGGCAAGATGAATTTGATCCATGGTGTTAAAAAGAGTGCTTCACTTCAACATCAATCAGCCACACCACACCTGGTGCACATGGGATGGATATAAATTAAGAAATTTTACAGAAAAAGGAGCAAAGCACAATTTCCACAAAAAAAAAAAAAAAAAATTTGCAGGCTCTGGGGTCGGTGAAAGGATCCATAGTAACTCACCAACAGTGTAATATTGTATTTGCCATTTTCTTGCTCCTTTACCCAGACGGGAAAAGGCTGGGTACCATAAAATACTTATCGGCTAACTCTAACAGTGAAAGTGGCCAAAAATACTCGAAGCATGCGGTGAACCTCGAAAAAGAAGAATAATAGCTCATGAAGCCAGCCGAGTAGTATTGGCATAGTGTGAGCAAATAAGCCGAGAAGCTGACCTATTATATTCTAAACATGACTGCGTGGGAAGAAGGTGGGTAATTCCCGAAAGGTTGTGGCTTTCCACTATGAAGGTTCAAAAAAGTAGTCTTGTCTGCTTCTGCTTGAAGCACTCGAGACTATTATGGTCTAGAAGGTTTTAGCTAGGTGTTTTTTTTTGAAAATCCTATTAAAACAGGTTGTAGCAGGGAAACGATGATCACTTCCCACGCACGAAAAGCCTAGAAAACTATAGAAAATTCCTGTGACTAGATCATAATTTCACATGACGTGCTTGAAATCACAGGTCTCCATTTGGAAGTGACCTCTGTTGAAGGCCTCTGCCCAAAACTGAACTCATCGTCCTTTGTTATTAATAATTACGCCATCGGCCTAAAGAAGTTGTCCTCCCTAGAGCACGAGTCAAAACCTAGCAAGGAAGAGAAAAAACACTGTTCTTGGCTCCCCGACGCCTGACCAGATAGACCTTAGTTATGACTTTGACAAACCAGTTTAGCTTTCTTAAGTTTTCATGAGGTGCATCGACCGGACCCAGTATTTTGCGTAGATTGATTGGATGGCAAAATCATATACGATGAAACCATTGTAAGGCACAATTGACATCGGATTGCCCTCCCTCCTTTCTCGTTATCACGAACGGGTACGGAAGACCCCCAGTTGAAAAGATGTATGACAGCAAAGTCACGTCTGCCAACTATTCATGTTTATAAAGTTGTTTCCAAAAATGTTCCATCGCTTCACTGTGGTCACTTGCGGATAGGTTTCGGAAATCCCCCCTGTTGGATAGTCTAGAGGGGTCAATGTGATTTACTTCACTCTGCGTGATTGACCAATAGTTTTGATGCTCCTCAATCCGCAACGGAATGCTGAAATGTTTGGTTTTATTAGCTGTTGATGAATTCTCAATATTGTAGATGGTTCCAAACGAAAATCTACCCAACTGAGGCGCTAGGTAGGGCTAGAAGCTGGATATTCATGGAGCTGATGAAACATGATAAATGTTCGTATGAAAAGGACCGAAAACCCTTGAGTATTTGAGAATTTTTACAGAAACTTAGACTTTAACATAAATCAAAGCTCTATAATTCAAAAATACTCGAAAATCGCATGGTTTTTAAAAAACAGACAATTATATGGACCTATTTCTGCTGACTTGAACTATTAAACCCACATAAAAAACTGACGGTTGCGGCCAGACCACGAAGAGAACACTGTTTCCCGTCCGATCAACGTTAGTTAAGCTTCGTAGGGCAACACTGAGTAGTGTAGTGGGAGACCATATGCGAAATTGTTGTGCTGCAATCTTTTTGTTTTTTTTTATTTTTCAAATGTTTTTTTAAAGATTTTTCAAATAGTAGCGGATATCGGTGTTAATAGTGTGCATTATGAAAATGTCACTTCTTGAAAGTACTTTCTCATGTGGAGAGGTTTTGATTATTGGGTGACATAGAGTAATGTGACGGTGCGAGCAAGAGAGCACGGCCCGGCCACGAATAATCTTTTCGTTGCTGCCCTATATTTCTTTAAAAAAAAGCTGAAAAACAGATTTGGAAACAGCCCTCATAACGCATCAGCTTAACTTATACGAAACCAGATTTTTTGAAACGTGTTATGCGCGGAGAGCTTGAACTTATGGTTATTTTATCGGTGCGCCCTGTAAGTGAGGGAAATCAAGCTTGAAACAGACAAACGAGAAAGAATCACAATTTTTTTTACCTAGTTTTTAGGACACTGAATAGTGGCGTCCTGTAATACGAATTGTTTCTTTAAAAAAAAAACTTGAAGAGAACATATTTCCGAAAAGGTATTTACTCAAGATAGCCACGCTGTAATCATTTAGCTGGTAGTTGCAAGATGAAGTGTTGCTGAAAATTGCCAGTTTCCATTACTATACGGTGGCGTCGAGCTCAAGAGAGCTCAAGAGTTTTGCACCAAGGAAAAAAGCCAATGCCTCTTTTCTGGTTTTAAATATACGAAAAACACACCGTCTCAGCCGATTTACCAATACAAGAAACCTGAGTGGCTAAATTTGCTCACACCACCCAAATAAGGAATTCCGAAAACGCACCCTTGCAACCCACGGTTAAAGGTTGCAATATCACCATCCACCCCCTTTTTACGGCTTCCTCCGACCAGGATGTAAGAAGAGAAGGCAATTAATTCCGTTGGTGGATTGAACCCGATTTCAATGACAGGCAAATATAAGAACAGGAGGAGAAAAAACAAGCCACGATGAGATTGCGGATGCGGCCCAGAAAATGCCACTTTAATATCTGAGACACCGACGCCACACCTTTGCCACGCCTTCATGAGTTTGGGCATTTTCTTGTATTTTTCCTTTTCTTTTTCTATTTTTATCCTGTTCTATTTTTCTTTTTTCTTTTTCAATTATACAACCGGTATGATCCTCTGATGTGAACTCCATGTTTTTGGATGAGGTCGGAATTCCGTGCACATGGACAAGCTAATAGCGATAAGGCCGAAACATCCAAAAATTAGAGCCTTGCCCATGGCGGAGAGTTTAGCCCCGGGCGCATTGGAGTTAGCCGCGCCGGAGATATCGGTCCCGCCTTGCATGTGATCATCGCACTTCTAGTGTGTGTGTAGTGTGTGTGTGTGGAGCAGGAATTGTGCAGAAAGAAAATTATCAGATCGCGAAAATAACTACGTTTGGGCAGAAAAGTAGCAACCAAATTGAATTTTAGCAAACAAAAAATCGTTAGGAATGTTGAACAAAAAAATCGCATGCACACGCAAACAAACACTCACTCATTTGGGAAAAGACGTAGGGTGGGGTTTTAATTAATCTTTGGTCTTGTAATGTGAAAAAATAAAAAAAAAAATGAAAAAGAAACGGAGCATTAAATAAAGAGGGGAGTGATTTCGCTGTGTGGGGAATATCCACGGGATGATGGCGAGGGTGGAGTTTCGGAGACAGGAAACCTCAGGACCTCAGTGGTTGTCAACCGGTAATCCCTGCCACGTTGGCCGGGTCAAACCTGAAAGTTCCCCCAAGTAAACAGGCCAAGGAAAATTCAAATAAAATATAAAAAGAGTAAGAAAGAGAATAAAAAGAATGAAAAGAGATTCTGATCAGAAAGTGCATTACTAACATCCCCAGAAGTGTCAGTCGCAAAATGTAATCACACCCTAGAAACATAGGCCCAGAGTTCAGGGCAAAAATGAAGGGCCCAGATTTATGGGGCTTGACAAATACATCACAGCGTGGCCCCAGTGGGTAAGGCGTGAGAGTGCAGAAATCAGGTGAGGCTGCCCCGAATGACGAACAGGCGCGAAGGGGATTTCGGAGCGAGCCATCCAAAAAATACTTGGCCCTGTGAAGCAGGTATTAGACCGAAATCATAAACAACTTGAACAATAGTATTTCTTGACACCCTCAACCAGAACCGCCAATTGACCTTCATGACCGCTTCTGGATTTCGTTATTTATTCATTTTTCCTCACCTCAAGTCCTTGGGCCACGGGTCGACTTCATCATTCCCTTGTTCCGTTACCTCCGATACCTTGCCCGTAATCTGTATGGCAACCGAACACGGACTGTGTGGGAGCCAAAATCTCATGCGCGCGCTGACGTACTCTGAGTAACTGGGGAGCTACCATTGGCTGCGTGACCCAAGAGGTCCTGACAAATGCTGGGTCTGGATCCGCCCCGCAATGTATTTCACTCCACTCTTTGAATCTCACTAAGCGTAAGCGCAAGCAATCTTGGCTGGTCCGCAGGCCGCGAACCCATGTCTGCGGACCGAGAGTCCTTGGCCTCAGGGAATATATAAGCACCCGGATTTCCTCAGGCAATTGTGTAAATATTCTTAATTTTTTTTCTCTATTATCATTGAATCTTCCCTGATAGTACTTCAATTAATACCACAAAATGGCTCCTGTCTACACTAACACTAACGGGTGTCCCGTTTCTGACCCATTCGCCTCTCAAAGAGTCGGCCAACATGGCCCATTGTTGTTGCAAGACTTCAACTTGATTGACTCTCTTGCTCACTTCGACAGAGAAAGAATCCCAGAGCGTGTTGTGCACGCCAAGGGTTCTGGTGCTTACGGTGTTTTCGAGGTGACTGACGACATCACTGACATCTGTTCGGCCAAGTTCTTGGACACTATTGGCAAGAAGACTCGTTTGGTGACTAGATTCTCCACCGTCGGTGGTGAGTCGGGTTCTGCCGATGCCGCCAGAGACCCAAGAGGATTCTCTGTCAAATTGTACACGGAAGAAGGTAACTTGGATCTTGTTTACAACAACACTCCAGTTTTCTTCATTAGAGACCCAACCAAGTTCCCTCACTTCATCCACACCCAAAAGAGAAACCCTGAAACCCACTTGAAGGATGCCAACATGTTCTGGGACTTCTTGACGTCGAACGAGGAGACTATCCACCAAGTTATGGTTTTGTTCTCTGACCGTGGTACCCCACGTTCTTACAGAGAGATGCACGGTTACTCTGGCCACACTTACAAGTGGTCGAACAAGAACGGCGAGTGGCACTACGTCCAGGTTCACTTGAAGAGTGACCAAGGTTTCCACACGCTCACGAACGAGGAGGCGGGTGCTTTGGCTGGCTCCAACCCAGACCACGCCCAAGAGGACTTGTTCAAGGAGATTGCCAAGGGAAACTTCCCATCTTGGACTTGTTACATCCAAACCATGACTCCTGAGCAAGCCAAGGCTGTTGACTTCTCTGTGTTTGACTTGACTAAGGTGTGGCCTCAAAAGGACTTCCCATTGAGAAAGTTCGGTAAGTTCACGTTGAACGAGAACCCAAAGAACTACTTTGCCGAGGTTGAGCAAGTTGCTTTCTCTCCATCGCACACTGTGCCATACATGGAGCCATCTGCCGACCCAGTTTTGCAGTCGAGATTGTTCTCTTACCCAGACACGCACAGACACAGATTGGGAGTTAACTACCAACAAATTCCTGTCAACTGTCCTGTGACTGGTGCTTACCACCCTCACATCAGAGATGGTCTTATGCAAGTTAACGGTAACTTGGGTAGCACTCCAAACTACTACTCTGCCGACAAATTTGCCACTGAGAAGTTCAGCCTTCAAGAGCAACAAGAAGTGTGGGAGGGAGCCGCTTGTCCATTCCACTGGAAGGCCACCGATGCCGACTTCAAGCAAGCCACTGACTTGTGGCATGTTTTGGCCAGATACCCAGACCAACAAAAGAACTTGGCCCACAACGTTGTTGCCCACGCTTCTGCTGCTGATGTTGAGATCCAAGACAGAGTTGTTACCTACTTCTCGAAGGTGCATCCAGACTTGGGTAACGCCATCAAGCAAGGTCTTGAGGAGTCTCGCAAGTAAATTTGATCATGTGCTCCTTTTGTGAGGAATGTAATTATTTATTGGCGTGCCTACTTTTACTTCTATATAATGTGTTTATAATATGAAAAAAAAGAAAAGAAAAAGTGAATCGAGTAAAAAGTAGAAGTGAAAAAAAAAAAAAAGTTGTGGGACTGGCGGTTGATCGTCAAAGGGTGATAATGTCAGCTACAATCAAAACCAATACTAACTGCGTAGTATAATATTAGCATATATAATAACGAGTAAATCCCAACCCAGGCGCGAAGCGGCCTCTTAAAACGCTTTCGAATTTCTAAAGCTTTGTCGTGTTACAGGATTCACACTCACAACTGGAGCCACATTTGCAAACAGACCCTTGGGCACCGCAGCAACCCTGGGATTTTTGGGGTTTGGCAACAGTAGGGTTTGGCACCACTGGGGCTGGGGTAGCAATGGTTTTCTTTGAACAGCAGGACATTCTTTGATATTTTGATATTTTGATATTTCTTTACTTACGTGAGTTTTTAGAATAAAGAAGTGGTAGGGAAAGTTTTGTGTAAGTGACGGGCTTTTATTGCAAATTTCGTGGGCAGCGCTTAGTCTCGGATCAACCTTCCACATTAGGAAATGATTAGCGCCGCAAAGGCGCAATGAAAAAAAAAACGCTTGATTTTGTGACGGTGGTGTTGATTGGCCGGCGCGTTTGTGTCATGACCGCATCACGTGACGTGATTCTAACAACGTGATTTATAGTCACGTGATACATAGAGAAGCCAATCGAAAAAAAAGAAAACAGTCCACCGGCAATATTTGTCACGTGCACATGCTCTGCACTGCATACAATCCATGGGCTTTCGGGAACTCCGGCTTGTTCGGAACTGCGGTTCGGCCCCGGCTATTACGGAGAAATGGTGGCGCAATTGACAAGTCACGACAGGCTGTGACAAACACTATTTTGATGTGAAAAGGGGCAAAGGGAGACATTGGGTGTTGTATTTTCCCTCATTTTCCCCCATTTTCTTCGTTTTTGTTCGATTTTCCCTCCTGTAAAGCCACAGCGTTTTCGCCATCGGCTAATCCCATGGTTTACGTTCCGTGGCAATTAATGCTTTTTATTCTTCTGTTGCTCCGCCGGCCACAAGTTTGCTCTGGGCTGGCGCGCTCACTTGCTTCGGCCCCATTGCACTGGAAGAATTAAAGATCCAGGAAATTGGAAAAGTTTCAATTTTTTTTTTTTTTTTCATCCCGGTTTTTTTTTTCATCGCCTTATTTTTTTTGGCATCCCCAGAGGTTTCGCAAAATAACACGAGGATCCTCGAAAAACATAACCACTAAATTCCCGATTTAACATTGAGTTTTTTGTAATTTGAGATACGAGGTTGCAAACCACTCACGCACTTTGGTAGATGCGGAAACGTTTGCTTCCAGGGCCACGAGGTTTTTTGTTCCCTCCCCACAGCCCATAGCTCGGCTCGGTTCTAGACTCGTCATATGTCACGCCTTGCACCCGTCAGCCTCCACACATCCAAATATATAAGCAAGTGGTAGGGCCGGATCTGGGATTGTAGGTCCATTTACGATCTAAGTAATTCCATTTTCTTTTTCTTTCGATTGCTAGATCTCAGAACACCCTGGAAATTGCAGCTACAGGCCATTATTAACTAGTATACGCTATTATACGATATCATAAGCGATCATTCCACAGACAACTCCACCCTTACAATAAGATGAACATTTTTACGGATATCGGAAACATCTTCAACACTATTACCTCCGCTGGAGAAAATATCGGTAACCAGATCACTTCGGGTGCTGTGTCCGTATACGGCCAAGCAACCTCGGAGGGAGAGGCTATCGGTACGAGAATTACTGCTGGAGCCGTCTCCGCATATGGCCAGGTCACTTCTGGCGGTGAGGCAATCGGCACGAGAATCACCGGTGGTGCTGTCTCCGCATATGACCAGGTCACTTCGGGAGCCGTCGCAGGTGAACATACCCTCACTTCGGTGTTTGTAAGCAACGGCCAGAAATTTACCTCTGAAGTGGTGAGCCATGCTACAAATGCGGCCTCTGATGCCCGCTCTGATGTCAGTGCAGCACAGTCACGGTACAACTCAGCAACTTCTCAGGCTAGTGCAGCTGCGGCTCAGACTACAAGCGGAGCTTCTGCCTCCAGGGCAGCTAGTGCTTTGGTGGGTGGCTCTTCGAGCTCTGGGTATTTGGCTAGTTCAGGTGCTAGTGCTGGTTCTAGTTCAGGCGCTAGTTCAGGCGCTAGTGCTAGCGCAAGAGCATCCTCGAGTCTGGGATCTGGAGCTGCAACGCATCAATCGGGCTCTTGGAAAAAGGGGTTAATGGTTGCAGGCATGATAGGCCTTACATGTGTCGGTGCTCTTTAGATAGCCAAGTACCCCCACAGAAGTATAATATCCCCATAGAAGTAGGTAGAAATATATAAAACTTTGAAAGTAATACATAGTTCTAGAGCTACAACCAACGTAGAGCTGAGACATTTCCAGAGAGGCTAAAGGTTTTCAGTAAAACAATTTAGTCTTATACGTCTTAATCAAAAGAGCTTTGAAACCAATTACCCATTAAGTGGAATGTCGGGCACCATTATAAACAATCCAACGCAACAGAAATAAATATGTCAAAAGTGTTTCAGGGAAACATTTCCGGGGGCTGAAACGTAAAGGAATGTCAAAACACTCTATTTTTAGATTAGAGTTTTCTTAATTTGATGCAGACGGTAGTTTGCGCTTTGACAGGAATGTGGTGGGGGCTTCCAGTGTTTCAAACTTCTGCCCCCACCCCACCAAGTCGCGATTCCAAAATTAGAAACGATAAAAACACGGGACAAAAACAAAACAAACCAAAACAAGAGATAACAAGCTAATATTCTGTGAAGGCTTGTGGGTATTCCACGTTAAAGACACCGGTATTGCTGGAAGAGATAGCTAAAGCGTACAACCCCCTAGATCACGTGACATTTATAAAAGCAAGATTGCTCAGACAAAAGTCAACCCCCTAGCTTTGGGCTTCATAAAACCCAATTTTGCCGCCCTCGACCATCTGAAAAAAAAGCGTTGTAAACATTTCCACCTTTTTTAAACCACCGATCGGACCCCTTGCTACGACATGTTTTCAGTTTGACTGAAATCGGACGAAATGTAGCAAAAGAAAAAACGAGCACACAAAATACCCCAGGTATCCCAAGTGTGCTTCCTAAAAAGAACGCCCCGGCCCGAATTGGAATATTGAGAGCAAACTTCGGCCCGAACTGAGCAAACTTCGGCCAGGGCAGTTTCCTTTGCTTTATTTCATTTACCTGTGAGTACCCGTCCAAGGTAATGAGAAACGAAACTTGGTCAACGCTCAAATACAAAGTTCACCAGAAAACACAGCAAGTATAACGACAGAAACCTCAACTAATATCGAAAAGATAACATGATACACTGCAATCAAAATTCACACCTTTGCCTTCAAATTAGACATGCAAAGCACGTTCCTGCACAATCCCAATAATTATTGTGTTTTCGGCGGCGAAAATGCCGCTCGGGTAGCAATTATGAGGGGAGGGTACTAATGCCAGTAGCATTCCCCCGTAAGTGCTCTCCGTCCCGAAGGAGGTAAAATAACATCAGCATCCTAACAATAAGAATACCATTGCATGAAAAGACACAATGGATGTCAAATAAAAACGTGGGGAACAATACAAGAAGAATAGGGGAAAGGACAATAACAGTCCTAATTTCTAAATGCCACCAACGTGGTTGCGGCCCACTGTCGGCCTTTGAGAGCGTAGCGTAGCGCGTGTCTTGTATTAATTTTGCCCAAAATGGGCGAGGTTAGGAGCACGCGCCATATACACCACACGTTTTATCACTTTTGATCATGGCGGTTGTTTTGAATTCCACCGACGATTTTCCCAATGAATGGCATCCCGGAAACAAAGCTCTCCATCGGTAAAATGTCTAAACTATCCATGCATTCAGAAGCTATGTCTTTTTGGCGTGGGTGGGGAAAAGGTAACTTTCAGTCTGCCAGTGCCCAATCTCCTGTTCCTAATTTTCGCACAAAAATTACGACCTTTGGGCGGTTTGCGACTCCTATTCGAAACCTTGATGACGCCATAAATGCCTGCCTGCATTGTAGCCGACCTCGGCGATGAAATTGGAAATGCAAGTAGGTAAAAAGTGGCCGAATGAAAGGAATTATGGTGAAGGGAATTTTTCCAACCCGCCGTCGAAGTGCCATCAAGTGTGGGAACAGTAATTGCACCATCTGGCCTTTTAGATTGTTTCAATTTCGGGGACAACTAGATTGGTGGTTGGAAAAATATTAAAGAATTTTGGTCGGCGGACGTCTTCCGAATCGGTGTAGTGTGGCCCAAGCTGATAGGCGGGACTCGCATGAGACCTGTGAACTGTTATTGCAGTCAATCCAATAATTAGAAAAAAAGTCTTGGCTTTTCCTGTCAAGTGTTATCTTGCATTTTGGTCTTTGATGCCCTATATCCACCGGGGTATAATTTTTCTAATTATTCATCGTGAGACCTTAAGAAACGGTTAGGAATCCGGCTTCGTGTTACGGAATGATCCACGAGTTTTCAAGAAATCCCTCACAGGCACACTTTTAGTGGGGGGATTCATGTCGTGTGGTAAATCTTAAAAGCGCAAACATTTTTGACGAGCGTACTGCACACAGAGCTCAAAATCTGCCAAAGGCACATTCTCTCTCGATGTCGGTGCGGCTGCCGCCATTGTGGTGGTCGCTGCGTGCATAGTTTTATTTGCATTTTGCACATAATCACTTGAGCCACATGATTGAGGAGCAATCGGAATCAGCCAGCCAACTGTGATGTGATAAAATTAGAAATGCTATAAGAAGGCTTCTTCGCCGACCAGACCGGCCACTGCCTTTTTTTTTTTCTTCTTTGTTTATCCACAACTATAATCTAATCTTTCACAATGGTCAACGCTATCAACTACGCCGTCTCTAGTGTCGCTTCCGGTGCTTCCTCCGTCGCTTCCTCTGTTGCTGCTTCCAAGGCTTCTTCTGGCTCTTGGGCTGCTTCTGCCAGCTCTCACAGCCACATTGCTTCCTCTGCTGCTTCTTCTGCTTACGCTTCCGCTTCTGCTGCTAAGTCTTCTGCTGCTGCTTCCGCTTCTGCTTCTGCCACCAAGTCTTCTGCTGCTGAGGCCGGTGCTTTGACCGCCGGTGGCTGGAAGAAGGGTGCTGCCGTCGCTGCTTTGATCGGTTTCTCCTTCGCTGTCAACGTTTTGTAAGCAAGACAGTTTACGCCTTTAACGAAAATAACTGAGAAAAATTGAACTCACGGAATTAATTACAGAAATTATAATACAAAATTACGGTTTCTATGTTTATTTGTAGACGCCTCTCCTTTGTGTGGGCTTTATTTTTAGATTTCATTGCTACGCGTCGAGAAAAGCGCCTGAGGCAATAAGGAGTAAATCTCGTCACGATGCGTCACATCACGTGGGCGGCATTTGAATTTCTGTCCTACGCGGCGGTGGATTCGCCGGATTTGGCAGGGGGGTTTTTCCGAAGACGCACCTGATCCCAAAAGAAACATACGGTGTGGTTATAACGATATTATGATGTGACCCCCACGAAAGCAATTTTAGCGGGGTAGATTTACAGGGGTGTTTTTCAAAATGCCTTCCAATAAATTTCTGTTAAAGTACTTGGTATCTTATAATTCGTGTACGGATGCAAAATTCTGGAGATTAATTCGTTAAAATAGGAAAATACGGTTGCATCCAATGGGATTGGGGTCGTGATAAAGAACGTACATCAATGCGTCTTTTGCAGGATGATGTTACAGGTTTTATGGGATAGTTCATTTGGTGTTGCAAGATCTTCAGGGTTTTATTGGTCTGATTGAGGATGTTTTCCAATAAAATTGAAGTATTTTGACCTAAACTTCTTGGTGGACTTTCTGGGGCATACCGTAGGGCATTAAAGGATTGGTTTTCTGTTATTTTTTCCTTGAAAGATTTTTATAGGGATGGAGTAAGTTATTTGAAAGCCCAAGGGGCTATTATGGGGGAGGTCGACAGATGAGGGGCCTTCGGTCTGGCCTGCTCCACCCATCCATCTTGGTATATGGGAATCTAACTTATTGTACATAACCAGGCTATTGAAGTCTTTGTTTACGGTAATTTTGAGAAGAATTCACCTCTCCGAATGTGGAAAAACGGAGGTCTCCGAATCGTCGTGAATGGCCCCGGTAAACCAGCATTTGTACTTCAATATTCAGTATTGCAGTACATCATCTAAATCGGTCAGAATGTAAAAGATACCCACCTCAAAGTTCTCCAAGGCTCATTAAATTTCCTCAAATTCCTTCAAGGCTCATCAAATCTCCTCAAATTTCTTCAAAGTCGTAATTAAATAACGACTGTCTTTCGAAAGAGGCCGAACCAACCAGAAAACGTTCCTGGACCCACTCTCAGCAAAGAGACCGGCACAAAACATTGCTTCGGACATCACCAACAGGAGCTGAAATCCCCTAGTCGCCCCAATTCTTGCCCACTTATATATATCTTCCACCATTGTCGCGTCATGCCATACCTCGCCAAAGAAATAATCGTTGTGTTTTCTGGCTCTACTGAGACTTGATATCCTTACCATCCAATCGATAGGGAAGGGATGAATTCTCACCTTACTACGTCAAAACCGTTTAGCTAGTCTCATTTCGCTTTTTTTTGCCAGTAAAATATCACTACATTCCTAGATAACACCTTCTGGTAGCATCATAGTGGCCCGATCCTTATACCCAGGATGTATTCTTATAACCAGCACAGCCACCCCAGAGAGCGCATCGCTCCATCACCACACTACCCTACCAGTATATTTCTAAAAACACCATTATCCCATAAATTTTCAGCACTGCACACCAATACAAGCCTACGTGGTTCTTCTCATGACGTCTAAACCCCGCTATGCACGTCTCCAGGTCGATGCCGATGCAATTCCCGACGACGATAAACCGCCCCAAACAGGCCACACGTTCAATATATGGTACTTGAAATGGGCCGGCGGGGACTCCGGTTCCAGGCACGTGACGCCGCTGAAATTCCGGGTGAATATCCAAAAAGACTCGGGGACTACCCGGGGCGTCGACGGCAAGAGTCCCATCTGTCTTTTTTTCGCTCGTGGGTGCTGCTACAAAGGACGCAAATGTGCGTTTCTACATCGACTTCCAAGGCACGGAGATGTACACATACCGACGCAGGATTGCTTTGGAAGGGACAAAACCGCCGACTACAGAGACGACATGGGGGGCGTAGGGCTGCTCCAGCGGCAAAACACCACGCTTTACGTTTCTGGGGCCCATATGGGCGATCACGTGCACGAGGAGATGCATCGCCAGTTTCTGGAGTTTGGCCAGATAGATAAAATCAGGGTGTTGCCGGGAAAGAACTGTGCTTTTGTCAGTTTCCGGCTCGAGGCCGAGGCACAGTTTGCCAAGGAGGCCATGGATGCACAGTCCTTGGATGGGAAGGATATTCTCACTGTAAAATGGGCAAATGACGATCCGAACCCCCAAGCCCAGAAGCTGGCCAAAAGATCCTTGGAAGAGTTGGCCATGGAAACGGTTCATGCGTTGTTGAATGGAGGAGGCACGGAAGGGCCAGAGGGCTCGAATAAGAGAAGGAACCTTGAGGGGCTATCGTCCTCGAAAGGTGCCTCTAAAGAGGCCTCTAAAGTGGCTCCAAAGGCACCCAAAGAGGCCCCAAAGGAACCCAAAGAGGCATACAATGATACACAAAAACCTCCGAGAACAGCGGACCTCGGGGAATTCTTGACGCGTCTCGGTTGAGCGCCTTGAAGAAATTGCACAATATTGTTCCACAGAAAAAACAACCTAGTTCTGCTACTACAGCTACTACTAACAATTCTGTCACTAAAACAGACACAGAGATCCCTGTGAAAAATGGAAACACCTTTCTTGCAGGATATTCAAGTGACGAGGAGGAAGACTGATGCTGTTATTTCCTTGCCTTGGTTGTATTGTCTGTGAAGTGTCAGCGCGTTGCTGAAATTGCGAACATTATATGATAATAACCCTGGATGTTATTGAAATGGTCCACTAATACTAATTATGTCGATGATTTCCATGAACCCTTTGTTGGTAATGTTCTCGTTATCGTTCCAACGATAATGAAATCACACGGGTGATTTAAGACACGTCCCAGAAGGCTTGAATCTGGGAGACCAACCCAAATGGGATAAATCAATGAATCTCGTGGACTCAGAAGATTGTGCTGTGACGAATCAGAGTACGCACCATAAAACAATTATGTCTTCAAACTGTCTTTAAACTGGGGGATCGAGACATCCTATCACTCCCTTCAATCCCTTTCCTCTGGCCATATTTCTGATGTGTATGTTTGGGCTCTTGCTATTGAGTTGGGAATACCTGTATGCCTCCCACTCTGAAATAAACAGAGGAGACACATCTGCAAAAGGGTGAAAATGTGGCCACACTTTTTTGCCACCACAAGACTTAGGACCATTTATCACAACAAAACGTTGGAGTATAGCTGATGATGTTGAAAGATTCGCCAACTTCTCGCTTGTTACACCCAAACACGTGTACCAAAAGAAGCGCAAGTAAAGCTATTCACGGGGAATTTTCCAGAAAACAACCGCTTGAAGCGAGCTTCGTCAGTGACAAATTTATAAACCAGCACATCAGTCCGCTATTAAGACAACGCGGATCCTATCTCGCATCCTGCTTAAATATTCCTCTTTCAACGTAATAAATGTAATTTGAACACGCTATGGCCGGGCCAATCCATTCCAAGTGATGACACCACCGATGTAAACAAACCTGACTCATCACGAAGGCAATCAAAAAAGGCGAGACATGCCCAAAATTTATGGAAAACGACCAACCATCACCTGTCATACCTGAAATTCCGGTTTCACCCGCCAAATATCCCGAAGGACAGTTTGAGGTCTTGATCACGCCCGATACAACCAATCAGGCACGCGGTAGCCACCTTTCTTGAGAAACTTCTTCAACTCAACAAAAGTATCACTATCGCCGTCATCGATGAACGTGTGACTTTGTCCCTGTTTCCCTGCACGCCCGGTTCTACCGATCCGGTGGATGTAATCCTCAAACTTATTGCTCATTTGGAAGTTCACCACCAACGAAACGTGCGGAACGTCAATTCCTCGGGCAGCTACGTCTGTGGCAATCAAGATGGAAGCGTCCTTGGCACGAAACGCCTCGATGGCGCGTTCTCTAGATTCTTGGGTTTTCGAACCATGGATCACTGCTATGGAGTCAAGGCGCTTATTGCTCGACAAGTCCTCCGCCAACAGCTCCACTACGCGCTTGTAATTGGCAAAGATAATGACGGAAAAGTCGCCGCTTTTCTGGTGAGTTTCGAGAAGCTTGACGAGCTTGGCCAATCTTTTTGCATCGATTGTCTGCTTGTCTGCCGGCGCAGGGCCCATATACTCGAAATTCTGCTTGATGTTATCCACCAGCTCGTTGGCTCCGCCCACAAAGAGGTAGCCCGGTAGCTGCAAGTAGTTTTTGGTGATTTTTTCGATTGCCGGAGAGATGGTGGCAGTGAACATGAGACTGGACCTCTTGGAAACACGGAAGATGCGGCCGTCAAGCGAGTTTTCGAGGTCCACCGTGGCCGGTAAGTACAGAAGGATCAGCTGGAGCGACTTCTCAAACCCCATGTCGATCATTTTATCCGCCTCGTCCATTGTGAGGTGGTAGCATTTCTCAAGATTGATGATGCCCTGTTCGAGAGAATCCACCAACCTTCCTGGCGTGGCCACGACGATGTGCACGCCGTTCCGGAGCGAATGCACCGTTTCCTCGTACTGGTGACCACCAATGATGGTGACTACACTCAAGCCCAAAAGACTGGTGAACTTTTCCGCCTCCTTTGAGATCTGGAGCGCCAATTCTCTGGTGGGCGCAAGAATCAACGCAAGCGCCTTGTTGTGGTTGGCCTCCTGGGAGTGTTCATGGTCCATGTACGCCTTTTCGATGTTTAAGAGGTAGGATAAGATGGGCAAAAGGAAAGCAAGCGTTTTTCCCGACCCGGTCTCTGCAATACCAACTACGTCCCTGTTTCGCAATGCCAACGGGATGGCTGCACGCTGGATGGGAGTTGGCTCGGTATACCGTAGCTTCGTTTGCAAAATCTCCTGTAAAGACGCCGGTAGAAGCGGTTCCTCGGCCCAGTTTCGGAGAGGATGGGGGATGTCGCCCCCCTTGGCGGAAATGTTGAAATCGTCCTTGAATATGCGCCAGTCTCGCGACGTCATCTCCGCAAGGCGTTTCTGCGACCAGTGGGTTTCTTTGGACACCACATCCGCGGTGTTTTGTGCTGGTTCCAACGTCACCAATGGCCGGTAAGATGCCGAGGTATCTTCGTCCAGGTCCCATGAAAACGCGTACTTTCCGGCGGGGGTCTTTTTTCTTTTACGGTCAGGTACACCCAAATCAGGCACGTCTTCATCTTGGGTATCCTGAGAGGGCGATAGAGTGTGTTTTTGGGTGCTGTGGGTGCTCTGGAGGGGCTTCACTGGGGGACTACTTTTAGGCTGTACCGAGGCCTGGTGGTTGAGCTTGGTGCGTTTTTTCCGGGAGAGAAACTTGGGTTTTGTGGCATCAAGGCCCAGCAGAATTAGCTCTTCTACAGCAATTGGCCGTGTCATGATTTGGGAGAAGTTGTGTGGTACCAGGGGATTTGGGTGGTTTTTTGGTGGTTTTTTGGGTGGCCTTAGGGTGGTTTAAGGTGGTTTTGGGAAGGCCTCTATACAATTCATGATAGCGATGCGCGAAAAGTATGGGGAACTTTCACGGTGTCATCAATTCATGTATTAGTGATAATAATCCTCCAGGACTATTGCATTACTGCCGTTACTGTTCCGTGATGTTATCAGATTTGTTTCATTTTCCCCTTCAAGAAAAAAAAAAGTTTTTTTAGGGTAGACACAGCTGTCGCCGGCAGATCACGTGACCTCTACAACGAGGAAGTCGAAGTAGAAGACGGAAAGGAAAAATGTCCATGAGTAGAATTTTACTTTCTCGTTCACTGCTAATCTGGATATGGCCCCAAAAGATAAAAAAACCCCAAAAACCCCAAAACCCCAAAATCTTCGGGGTGTGTGCTGTCATGACTTTCCTGTACCTTGGGATAGTCTAAATAATGTTGGAATGTCTATGTGAAGATACCAACACATATTACCCTAGCGCCTAGGGCTTTAAATGTTCTCGCCACAGACGGCGTCAAACCACTGGAACACGTAATACCCACAGCTTGACCTCTGGGTAATTATCGGGGTGTGAAATACTCAACTTGCCTGATTATCCTTCCCAATCGGGACACATCAGTACATCCCCGCGTATGAGCCCCTGGAATCCCTCGACCGTCATATTTTTTTTGTTCGAATAAATTCTCAAATGGCCCACCCGGAGAAATCTAGGCAACAATAGCAACTGCGCCGAGCAAACTCCTCACTCAGTTTAGGTAAGTACTCTGACGAAGACTGGCGCGAAGGACAATGGCATGTACTTCGTGCGGCGCAGCCTCATGGCGTTCTGCTCAGCGCTAAGTAAAGACGAACTCCACCCCGAACATCTCCCTTGATAGAAATGAGCAGCACGTCAAAGACGGATGGCTGATTTAAATAGCCGCTGACATTATACGTCATTCAACCGATAATCTGTGCTTAGGTCGGCACCCGATTATACCACCTATTTTATTGAAAATCAGTAAATAATTTGCTCAAACAGCGGGGGTTTTTTTTGAGCAAGGGCAATTTCCCGTTGAGGCAAGTGCTTTTCTTTTTTTCTCTTGTGCGTGGATGAATACAATTCCCAAAGAGGGGATTTTATGCTAGTCATGGATGATTTGAATATTACCTAGGGACACAGGTCATTTGTTCTGCTGCGGCACCTTGACTTTAGGGGTGTACAATTCATTTTTGGAGGAGAAGGGTCATTCATTTTTGATGCGAGTGACCCCCTATCATATCCACAGAGATTAACGACCAAGCGACTTCACTTTAGGGTTACGAGAATATGGTTTGCCGGCCACGAATTATTTTTAACAATCCCGCGTTAATTAAACAATGAGACACCTCAAATAATAAATGTCTCTGGCCAATCCAGAAGCACCACGGAAATCACCTCGGTGCTGTTTAATAGCTTAATATTCTACATCTCTATCTTAATCCGGCAATTATGTGTCACGCGGGGTGATCAAGTGCTAACACAATGGGAGGCAAAAAGTGTGCATTTCATTTGAGCTTCCCCTGAGCGGAACAAAAGGGGAAAATTCGCCACCAACCCAAATGTCGTTCTTTTCTTCTTGTGAATCTTGCAGAGTTTTTTTTTTCAGTAAAATATCTTCGAGACTTTCTAGTATTTGACGGTTTTGGGTGCTAGGTAAAGTTTGCTTCAGGAACACACAGCTTGACCCTTAAGCTGGACTGCTTATCAATTGCAATCGATCTAAATATGCATCTCGTCAATCTTATCATTACTGTTTTCTTGCTTTTGAACACAGCACATGGTTTCCCTCTTTTCAAACGTTTCTTCAGACCTTCATCTGAGGTATTCTCGGTCATTGCACACCACAACGGGGGTGTTTTCAAATACCATTTGTTGAAATGGAACGGCGAGGCGTTGATGCTTAACGCCGATGAAGAGGCGTTTTTTGGCCGTGTGAGAGCTTCTCAGGGGTATGTTCTCAACCTTCCAATGACTGGAACCACTGGCATGGCTGGTACTATCAATGTTCAGGTGGACAATACTACGAACCAACTTATTACTACTCCATCTGCCAACAACGCATCCCATGGATTTGGAATCTTCAACTCGCGATTGGCGTACCAGAATTCCACAGAATTCTTGGCGTGTCCTGACTTGAGTTACCGGGGCCAATATAGCGTGTACTTTGGGAATTTCAACAAAACGAAATGTCCGCTGAATGCTAGAGGCTATACTATCGAGCTAATCGTCCAGACAAATGCCTACTCTAACTACAACCCTTCCTCAAACCGGGACTTGTACCCACCCTCAAACGCCACGGGACCTGATATCCCTATAGTGTTGAAGGGACAAAACACAAAACGATTTTACTTTTTCTAGATGTGTGTGTCTACTTCACCATCCCACTACTAATTCACTGGGCCGGAATCCCAAAACAAATAGGGTAAATAGACAACCATATTGGTATCAACGATAGCACAAAGAATATGAAATAGAAGAAGGGGAAATATCGTATGGAGGGAATGTTGTCCAGCCACAAACACAGACCATTGAATTAAAGTGCTCACGTATTATTAGCCCCAGCATATGAGTGGGCAGCCTTCGATCAGCTATAGACGCTGAATCAGAGACAAGACTGGTAATACTCGGTGGAGCCTTTTGGGCAAGAAGAAAATTAAAGGAGACCGATGTGGCTTAATAAATACAAAACGTAGAACTAAGACGTGAAAAGGGACTCGATATTGGGGCGACCTCACTTATTCTGGATTCCACGCCGTTGAAAAGAACACCGTGAAGAGTGCAACAACAGCAAGAGAAATAGAAAAGCAAACCTTGTTCCTTAAAAAGCATCTCATATACTTGAAAGAATTAGTTGACCTGAAAATCCCTCGGGAATCTTTAATACTGGCGGGGTTAAACATCTCTGACCATTCTGTGGGACACCCCACAAGACTAGGTCTTTTTTGAGAGTTTCTTATCCTTTGAAATGGATGAATTTGATTTTGCAGAAGGAACGAATATGACAACCTAGAAGAGTCCTTTATAACAATGGCAAATATATGTAACCAGAATTTTGCTTTTCGTGTAAAAAAAAACACGTGTTTGCGGTACACCTTTGAAAAAGCCTTTCCATAGTAACAAACCAAAAAAAAGAGAGGGTTTTGGCTCAATATGGGGTTGCCATTCACTGTTCTGATCCTGATGAGTATTCCTCAGATCCACCTGGTTATGTTAAAATGCGGCACTTGGATCTGCCCAATGATGTGCAATTTTTGTTTTTGGAAATTGTGAAATTCCTAGATAGGTTCAATTCTCTCATCAGTCATATCCAGCGTTTTATCATACCAAGGCTTTTTCCCCGGGGTTGGAAGCGGCCCTCAAGCTAATTTTCCAGTATCAGGAAAAACAATAGTTGCGAAAAAAATCAGCACGCGTGTCTCCAAATCTCTGGTAATACAATTTCTTATTCTACCGGGGAAATACTAGTAGCCCTAAAAAAGTGTTAGAAGACTATATATATAAATATCCCAAGTCAATAATTATAGTCTCTGGGGTATATTCTTAACCATTTACATGCGATTTTGGCTGCTTAAATGAGTAGAAGACAGTCTGGATAGTGAGCAATTGATTTTGGATCCCTTCGTCTGGAAAGCTTCTATATTTGGAAATCCATCTGAAACTATTTTCACTACTTTTCTGGACCAAGAATAAAAGAAGACAGTCTGGATAAATACAAAAATTGTTGTATGATCATTTTTGGATCCCCATCGTCTGGAAATAAGGGTTGTCTCTTTATATTTGGAATGATCCATCTGAAACTTTTAGCCGCTACCGTCACTTGTTTCCTCCTGGTCACCTCTTTTGTTGTTGAAGCATTGGAACAAGAATAAAAACTATTACTACGTTCCATGGTTCAAGAATGACTTTTCCAGTAGTGGTAAAAAAAATTCCATACAAAAAGACTCTTCAGCTGTAGTATGATCATAATCTTCCCATTGTTTTGTTCGTGGAAAAGAGGGCCCAAAAAATACATTTGGAATGCAAGAACGTATCACGCCCCAAATACCCGAATTATTTGAGAATCTTCACCAAATACGTATTATTTGACACCCCCGGGATCCGTGCCACTGTAAGTATCAAGGGCCCATAAGAAAAGAAGTAGGTGGTTCTGGAATTCTACCAGAGAAAACACACAGAGGGCTCAAAAAAAGAACCATCTACTGAATTTAAATCAAGAAGAGCCTCTTTTGGGCCTTCTTGCAGGATTTAATGCGCTTGTCAGGGTGGTCAATATTCGTTTACCGCACTCTCCTTTGCAGCCCATATCACGAAATATGGAAAGCATAAAGTGCTTTTTATAACACGTATTCTTTGGCTACAATTTGAACTTCGAAGGCCTTTTCTAACCCCTATTGTGCATCTGAAACTTAGTGTTGACAAAATCCTGTTAAACAATTGGGAGCTGTAACCTCGGGTGATAAATGCCCCAAAGTTTCAACGTTTCACCTCTTCTACGACCAGACTCACGAATATTGAAGAGAGATACAATACGTGATATCTCTCAAGAGCACCGTACCTATAATTGTATCACCTTTTGAGTAATTTGTGAAATTGAGAAATAGATCGGTGCTAAGTCGGGCCCTAATGCGGTGGCCAACATTGTCATACAAACAGACCAATATTGATTCTTTTGTAAGTCACTAGGCCATGTTTGAAAACATTGATGTTTTAACGTAACGTTCTTTACGTAGTGGCATGTGTATTTCCCAAATCCCAATTCACCGTAACCCATCGTAACCCTTCGTAACCCATCGTAATCCGCAACCCCCGAACGGCTCACGTGACGTTGGGCAACGGCAACAGCTGAAAAAAAAGAGTCGTGCGCGTGCGCACAAAGCGTCGAGAAATTTTCAACGTCGCACCCTAAGACCCCTCCCAGTGGCCCTTCCACACTACCTACGGACAGATTTAATATAGAGAAAAATGCCAATTGACCAAGAGAAATTAGCCAAGTTGCAAAAGGCAGGCCCAAGAAAGGTTGGTGGAGCCAGAGTTAAGGCCAAGAAGGTCAAGTCGGAAACCGACGACGTCAAGTTGATGGAAACCTTGGGTAAGTTCAAGGCCATCAAGGTTGAGAACGTCGAGGAGGCCAACTTCTTCAAGGATGACGGTAAGGTGTTGCACTTCCCAAGAGTCGGTGTTCAAGCTGCTTCCGCTTCCAACACCTTTGCTTTCTCTGGTTACCCACAAGAGAAGGACATCACCCAATTGATCCCAAACATCTTGCCCCACTTGGGCTCGGAGAACTTGGATGTTTTGAGAAAGTTGGCTGAGCAGATCCAAGCCGGCAAGGCTCCAACTGAGTTGAACGCTGGTGCTGGTGCTGCTGAGGAGGACATCCCTGACTTGGTTGCCGGAGAGAAGTTTGACGATGTCGAGTAAACTCGTGCTTGGACGAGGTGAATGTATGTAAATATACCTGACGAATGCATGTTGAAGAGAAGAGCGGGGTGACTGTTTGGTGGTGAATTCGGTGGTTTGTTTTCACGGAAAGTAGAAAGTAGAGTTTTGGCCTATAAAGTGGGCGGTGTTTTATGATGCAATACGAGAAGTCCCTTTGGAGATTCTAACACTCTAACGTGGTGATTCTGTGATTGTATTTTGACACAAGATCGCTTACTAGAGGCGACTACATACATTAGATATTCCGATTTGCCAGGGCTTGGGCTATTGCACTTACTTTATTTATTGAATGAGATGGTAAAGCTTTGATATCGAGATAACCAGAACTAGGTGAATTTTTCATAATACCACATCGGCTGGTAATACTTTTGTTCCCAGAAACGTTCCGATAAGAAAAAGTTGGTATGTTCAAATACATCCGAACCAATCCTTCGCAATCCAAATCACCGGCATTTTATTCTTTTGTCCGTTTTTGGGAACTCCTCTTGGGGCTCTGGCGACACTTTCAGGGCCCTCCACTGTGGTCCTGCACCAGTAATTGTTAGTAAAGTTTTACTAATACAAGTAAAGTCTTCCTAGTAACCACCAGCCAGAATATCTGAAAAAAGGGAATACTTTATTATAATATGCGGTCACTACGCTCTTCGTGGTGAATGGATTGAGCCAGGCCATTCCAGAAACCACCTCCTTTACCAATTCGGTGTACCCCTGTTATTTGTACAATGTCGGAATTTGGTGAGTTCAAATCAACCGTTACTCAGGCGAGTTCACGTCGTATGCACCACGTTTACCGTGATGGAGTCGTTTCCTCAAATAGCGAAAGCGCAAACCTGAAGGGTATATGATTTATTATCAGAAAACGGGTAAAAAGGACAATACTCCTCTGGAGACGTAAAAATCATCGATTTCTCTTGATTCACTTGATTTCTCGTCGTAATTAGTATTAGGACCGCCGTTGATCATTCCATGTTCCGCCTTCCAAGTCCATTAAATAGTGCCTAGTCTCTGCGTACGCCTCTTGCTATAAGAATATTTAGATTGTAATTGCACACAAAATGCTCTGTTTTTCTTATCCGTGGCCATACCACCCACTCGAGATAATGACGATTCTGCAAACTCCGATCATACATCAGAAGTGTTTCCCCATTCGGTAAATCGTAATACGTATTTTCTTCGTTACGAGCTCGGGCCCATCCAGTACATGTATATGTATATATACATCAACTTTTGTTGGGGCGAGAGCGGACGCAACTTAATAATACTAAAGTTATACTGAAATGATTCTAAAAAAAAAAATATTTATGCCAATATCGTTATCTAGTAAAGCTCATAAAGATTTATAGAGTCAGTTGCAGAGAATCATTGCGACTTTCTAGTTTTGGGCCTTCGCTGCCCTACATGGTGACATCGCAGGGCCACCGGGCCACCGCGGGCTTCCATACCCCAGTATCCTTGAACCCTCCAAGAATACACTGATTCATAAAAAAACCTGTGACTGCTAAGTAATTCAATGTTCTTTTCTGGTCTTTCACTCGCTACATTGGTGGGACTTGTTCAACCGTTATTTCCAGGTTAGAAGAAGACTGTACTAGTGGTTCCACGGAAGGTTTGTATTGCTAAACTTAAGATTAAAAAGTTGCTACAGTACATGGTTAGGACGTTAGGACACTGTGTGGGCTTATCATAATATAAGAAAGGGAGTGGCAGAGACAAGTTTGTTCCATGAGTCAATCAGCTGAAAAAAATAGAAGAAAGGTCGTGTTGGTGAAATCACATCATCAATTTGGTAACCGACCTGAGCTTTTCGTATTCTTATTCCGTTCCCCAAGAAAATGTTCAATCCACTTTAGAGTGCGATTAGAACCCCCGATAATTGCATACATACTGATCGTAATGCATACCGTATAAAACGTGTTAGCGAAAAAAAAAAAAAAAAAAAAAAAAAACGATTTAACAGACTTTGTAAATACAAAACTTTCAAGTAAATTCCTTGTGATTGCCACTTCTGTACACTCCCCTTGCAATAAAACAACCCCCGCTTCTTTTGATTCAATCAAGAACACTCCTTCTTTTGCTGGTGTGTTTATTGGCGACGTATTGTCACGTGCCGTGCTAAGTCCCCATCACTTTACCAAACAGTGCGCCCGGCGTGTACCACCGCGACATATTTTTCGGTGTCTCTTTTTCTTATTGTTTCTCGTTTTTGCATCCAACGTGCCTGATTTATGTACTGTTTGTGTATATTTCTGGCCAGCTACTCTAATATTCCCTTTTTACTCCCATGAAAATAATTACGCCCCACTTTGGGCCCTTTTTGGTCTTGTTACTGGGGGGCTAATGTTGGTAGTACTGCACCTAGGCCAACATGCCCGCCTGCCTCCCCATACAAAAACATACAAATACATACAAATATTCTCCTGATGTTTTTATCGTGCCGACGCGTCGAAAGACCCCAAATTCGAATATCTGGAAGGCGGAATTTGCCATCAACGTGTTTTTTTTTTCTTTTCAAACAATACCCGCCTCGAAAATATTCAAAATATCTTTCTATAAATCATCTCCCACCAGTGTTTTATATAAGTTGTGTTTGCATCATCAAATTATTACGTGATTGAGTATCAAAACAAAATATCAGGATCGAAAAGTGTGGTGATGGAACTCCAAAAATTGCCACAAAATCCAAGCTCGCCCGCCTGGAACGATGCTATTAATTCTGGAGAAACGGGTGACACCCAGACCCTTTTTGTGCTGGACCCGGATCTTACCGCTGGCCTTGTTCCTAGAGACTCCCAAGAATTGGAGATTTTTCTGGTTCCTTCTTCTCCGTCGCCTACGCCATCGCCGTTGTCATCGCGCTTACGAAGAACCGCCCGCTCTAGGCGCTACTCCGGTCAAGACCATTTGTCTACACGGTTAATTGGTGATAAAATAGGGTCTGAGGGGGTTTCTACTTCCACATCTACATCTGAGTATGTAAACCAATTGGATTTTGAAGGTGATACCTCGGCTTTTGAAAACGGCCACCTCGCTGTTTCTGAAAAAGATAAAGATACAGAAAATGGTATGAAAAAGGAACCGGAAATGGACCTGGACCTGGGAGGTCTGGAGTACCAGGAAGATCGGGATCCCGATACTGAAAGCTCCCTGCAACCTAAAAAGGAGCCCCTGCCCCAACCTCAACTTAAATCTGAACCTAAGTTCTCCACTCGTAAGCGGGGCGCCTCACGCCAGCAAAAAGACCACCAAACAAACAACAAAAAACAGCGGGGAGACGCGATGGTTTCTCGTCGCACGCGATCAAACATCGAGAAGCATTCTTTTCGTGTCGAAGGTAATGTCACTGTCATTATCGACAGTCTGGATATCGATTCCGATGGCTATGATGGAGAGATGCAATTAGTCAAGGCTTCTGATATCAAAAAAGAACACAAAAGTGACTCTGAAACTATGCCTGGAAGTGTGGCTGAAAACGCCCTTAGCTTATCTGATAACATGAAATCAGCCCAATCTGAAGTTGAAATCAATCACCGCCCTGATACTCATACTGAATTGCAAGTTGCACTTTTAAATGAGCAAGGTCCTGTAGACGATGCAGAATCAAGTGAGCAAGAAACGGCCCCTGGTGGTGGACTGGAATATGTCAAAGTTCTCGCTCTTCAAAATAATGAAATAGAGCCTGAGCAAGATGTCCATGGTTCTCATAATTCTACTGAGGAAGAGACGGAGAGATATTCTGAAAATTCTGAAATCGATTCTGCGATTGACTCCGGTAATGAAGCTGCCGTTTTCGAACATGAACATGATTCTCAAATTCAAGATCAAGACTGGGCTAATAATATCGAAATTGGAAGCGAACCCGAGCATGGAAACCAAAATGAACATGAAGTCCAACTTGAATCCAAACGTCAACATGAGCCCAACCTTGGGCCGGTCTCTGATTCCGAAATCATTGAAATTGGATCTGATAGTAGCGAGGATAATGATGATAATGATGCTGATAATGAATGCGATATTAATTTTCAAGGTCAAACTTCCCTTAGAAGCAAAAGGCTACTAAGAGGAACCTCTAATCCAAGAACTGCTAAACTTCTACCCTCAAGAAGAAATCTGAATTCAATTCCTGGCAAATATCCAGCGCGTTCATCCCAAGCAGAGCCTACAACAACAGTGTCTAAATCACTAGTGCAAAAGACGAAAAAACTTATTGGCAATGGGTCCTCTCAAAGTGCATCGGAAGATTCTGCTCCACAAGCTGAGAGGAGTGCGCACAAGGTAGAAGAGATTCCCGGGAATGGTCACTTCAAATGTGATGAGCCTAAATGTGGACAAGTCTTAAAAACCAAGCTATTACTTCAACTGCATAAAAAGGGACATGACGGAAGAGGGAGACTCAAATGTTATTACTGTACTTGGACAACAACTAGACTTGACTTCCGTGATACACATATGGCTGCCACTCATTCAAATGATTACGACAAAATCAGAGATCAGAAACGCAAAGAGTTTTTTCTCGACCTAACTACCCTGGGAGATGAAGAATCTCACACTTACCGGAGATATACCTGTGATGTTCCTGGCTGCGATAAGAGTTTCCAAAGATCCGATCATTTGGACTCGCATATGATTTTTCATTCCAAGATTAGGTATCTTGACTGTCCGAAGTGCAAACTGAGCTTCAAACGGAATCTGGACTTCAAGGTCCATATAGGACGTGCAAACCAGAGAAGTGCAATGACTGTGGTGAGCCTCTCAAAAATAAAACGCTTCTCAGGGCGCATATCAGGGAGAAACATCCGGAAACTGACTGCAAGATATGCGGCAAAACTTTTACAACCCGTGGTTTAAAAATCCATATGAATGCGCACGAAAAACATGCTCAGGAAGAAAAATTCGAACATGCTCAGAAACTCATTCAGGGTGAGGCCAATTATGACGATCAAGAAGAAAATGAGGATAAAGATGATCAAGATAAAGATGACCATGATCTAGATGATAAAGATGATAAAGATGACCATGATCTAGATGATAAAGATGATAAAGATGACCATGATCTAGATGATAAAGATGATAAAGATGATCTGGATGATCTGGATGATCTGGATGATCGAGATCATCATGTTGGAGATGATCATGATAAAGATAAAGATGACCATGATCTAGATGATAGAGATGATAAAGGATGATAGAGATGATAAAGATGGGAAAGATGATCTGGATGATCTGGATGATCGAGATCATCATGTTGGAGATGATCATGATAAAGGTGATAGAGATGATAAAGATGATAAAGATGATGGAAAAGATAAACTAGATCATCATGTTGAAGATCATCTAGATGTTGAAGTTGATCTAGGTGATCATTTTGATGATGATAAAGATGGTCAAGACGATCATGTTGATGATGATAAAGATGATCATGTTGATGATGATAAAGATGATCATGTTGATGATGATAAAGATGATCATGTTGATGATGATAAAGATGATCATGTTGATGATGATAAAGATGATCATGTTAATGATGATAAAGATGATAAAGATGATCATGTTAATGATGATAAAGATGATAAAGATGATCATGTTAATGATGATAAAGATGATCATGTTAATGATGATAAAGGATGATGATGATGATGATGATGATGATGATGGATTGAATGAAAGCTACCATGCAAATGAAGTGATTGATGAAACAGAGATTTTTATCGGAATTCCACAAGTAATTCCATTTTCCCGAGGAAGTAGCGATCAGCAAACGCATGGAAACTGGGAATATCGTGCATATCGAGGTGCTCAAGAGGCTCGAATGTTTTACAAAGCTCAAAAAGCTAGAAAAGATTGGGGTCAAAAAGCTAGAAAAACTAGAAAAGATTGGGATCAAAAAGCTCAAGTAGCTCAAAAACCACCAAGATCTCAAAAATACCGAAAGGGTGCCAAATTTCAGAAGTTCGTGGGAAACAAAAAACCCTTGGGCTCTCTGAAAAACCAAGTAATCCATAAGGATGATGTAAAAAACGAGAAGCCCGGCAAGAATGATTATAGATACGAGGAATCTGAGGCGAAAGGAACCCAAATGAAGGTTAAAACGGAAAGTGACGGCGAACATAAACTTGAAGGTGCTGCTGCTTCGGTCTGGCAGGCATTCAAAAATTTATTTTGAGGAGCTTGGATCTTCATTGTTCATCACATCCCATAGTGTCTACTTTTGGTTACTAAGAAGATATCTTGAATTCAATCCTACTGAAGGGTCTTGGACCCTGAACACGGGTACTTTGACGGGAATTGTGAGTTCCACGATATATTTCTGAAGAAACATATGTTTGAGGGTACAATTGTTGCCAACTATTTCCCTAGCACTGCCTGTTTGATTGCTAGCGGTATTCACAAAGAATGATGCTTGTGGTGTGAGGCGTATTCGAGAGAGAAAATAATCATGTGGTCAGTGATAGATTTGATGAGTGATGAGTAGCTTGTAATGAATGATGAATTATATTAATGATTGGTGAACAGCAGATTGGAGCCGCTCAATTGAGTCTATGCAAAGGCACCTTTCGAAGCCCCATGTCGTCTTGGTCTATCTGTAGGTGTCAAGAAAACAATGGAAGTGCATATCCAGACGGTTGATCTACTTAAAATGGATCTTCTATAAAATCGAGAAAGAAGGACAATTATGGGGCGTAGTCGCCAGTGTTGTAGATGGAAATGTCGCTCTCGGCCTTGACGTCAACCAAGTCCGAGGCATCGATGCATGCGTCCACGCTCAAGCCACGTGCACTGAACTCCTTGATTCTCTGGTTCTGGGCTCTGATTTGCTCCAACTCCTGGAGGTAGTTGTCCTCGACACCGGTAATGTACTTACCAGTAAAGACACCAACCTCGAAGTTCAGCGTTCTCTCGCTCTTACAACAGTCAATCAAGTCTTGCAAGTCTTGGAAGAACACCTCGTCAGCACCAATAGCCTGGGCAATCTCCTTCTCCGTTCTGTTGAAACCCACAAGGGCCTTGGTGTCGGCCAAGTCGATACCGTAGATGTGGTTGTAACGGATTGGTGGCGCACACGAGGCAAAGAACACCTTCTTGGCACCGGCCTCTCTGGCCATGGCGACAATCTCCTTGGAGGTGGTTCCACGCACACTGGAGCGTCTCTCCTGCTGGTTGGGCATGATAAACGTACGGCCAATGTATCTGTTCTTGACGAAACCTTCTCTGTAAGGCACATTCAAAGAAACCGAGCATTGCAAGGCCGAGGTACGCGAGGTGTCAGGCACAGGAATGACAACGTCGATCTCGCCCAACACGTCGTGGTTAGGGAACCCCTTTCTGATCTTGGTGGCCAAACGGTTACCCATCTCAATACGCGATCTGTAAACGGAAACACCATCCATGACGGAGTCAGGACGGGCAAAGTACACGTACTCAAAGATATCCGGAGCAAACGTCTTGGGTTCCACCACCTGCTTGAACTCGGGCTTCTTCTCGTCGTCGCCAACGTCGTCCTTGCGGATAATCACCGCCTCACCGGGACCCAAGTCTCTGAACTTATGGAAGCCGTGGGCCTTCAAAACGACCGACTCGGATGCAAGCATGTAATCGCTGGAGCCGTCTTCGTTGACACGCTCGCCAAACAATAAGGGACGCACTCCGTTGGGGTCTCTGAAGCCAATCAAACCGTAGCCAGCAATCATGGCCACCACGGCATAGGCCCCACGCACCTTTTCCATGGTTTGTTCCAAGGCACTGAACACATCGTTGTTGTTGACACGGAACTTGTTGAACTTGTCCAATTCACAAGCAAAAATGTTGATCAAGAGCTCCGAGTCCGAGTCGGTGTTGATGTGGCGGTGCACGGTCTCGTCCAAGTATTTACGCAAGTCACCCGAGTTGACCAAGTTTCCGTTGTGACTCATGGTGATTCCATATGGCGAGTTGACGTAGAAAGGTTGCGCCTCGCTTCCGGCACTGGACCCGGCCGTAGGGTAACGCAAGTGCGTGATACCCATGTTACCCACCAAGTTCATCATTCTGTTCTGGGTGAAGACATCACGGGCCATACCATTACCTTTGCATTGGTAGAATCTGCCTCTGGAGCCACACGTGACAATACCGGCAGCGTCCTGGCCTCTATGTTGCAAGAACATGGCACCTTCAAAGAGTTCAGCAGCCACGTTTTTTTTCTGGTCTGCAAGAACCACGCCAAGAATACCACACATTTTAGTTTTTAGGGTGAGTGGTTTGGGTTTGGGTTTGGGTTTGGGGGTGAGAAAATAAGCAAAATCTGGCCGAGTCAGCTGGATGCTACTTTCAAAGTTTGTCTTTTCTTTTTTCGTCAAACGATAAGAGAAAGAATTGGTTTGTTGAAAACGAAAGGAACAGGGTTGGGTTCTCACCTAAGGTGTGTCCTTTTTATTGGTTTTGGATGAAGAAGTTGATTCTTAGGAAAGTTCTTTTCTTTTTTTTTTTTTTTTTTTTTTTATCGTTTGATGAGTTGCATCGGATGCAGTGGTTTCGCGGGTCCGAGTCAGCGGAATTATAAATTAGTGTGGGGGGTGGGCTAGGCCTCAGGGGTCTTAGGATAGGCCCACGCTACAACCGCACTAAAGCCAGATTCTGGCCACGCCAGGGCCGTGCTCAGAGGACGGAAGGACCTAAAGAAGGAGCACCGGGGAAAGAGATAGGGCCAGGAAAAGGCACAAAAGGCGGGAGAAAAATACAAAAACGATGGTGTTTTACTTTTTGGGTCTACGTGGAAAGAGGTTATCTTTTTTTGTTTTTTGCTTTTTTCTATTTCTTGGCGGTTTTCTGCTATGTTTGTTGGTTGGATTGTAGTGGCTATGAGTAATGGGGGAGCGGCGGTGGCATCTCACTGTTTCGTCTCACTAATGCATGCTCGCCCTAGGGCCCAACGAAAAATAGTATCACCATAGGTGGCGTGATCATTCCCACGGGAGAGGTTTATGGTATTTTTTCTTATTTTTGGGGGTTTCTTCTGAGGAAGTTGTTTTAAAATGTGGATTTCCTAGTTTATCCCATTCTTGGCATTCCCATAATCTAGGGAATTAGGGCGTTGGGGAATTAGGACACTTGCTCGATCACATGATGGTCCTTTCAGAGAAGGGTGTGCGAGTGGCCGGCATCAATCTGCCGTGACATGATTTGTAATAATAATAGAGTATCATTCTGGTAGGTAGTATGAGCAAATAACTCAAAAAGGTGGACATTCAATCACATCTTTTTATTAAAAAATCCACTACTTCATTCGGGATTAGAAATCTCTTCTTTTTCTGGTGGTCCTCACGAATGTCGCCCAGTTGCAACTTCTCAATGAACGGTCAATATCATGAGGTGGCAACGGCGAAACACTTGGGTCTTTTCTTTCTTTTCTTTCTTTCTTAATAATTTGAACTTTTCATCGCTTGATTACTTGGTGTATTTGATAGTGTCTTGCCGTGTATCGGGAGAAAACGGCTATTACGATGATATAGGGCCAATGTGCAATAGACACATCTTATATAAGGAATACTCCAAGGGTTAATCGATGGACTTAATATATTAATAATATTAGTATTAGTATCTTCAAAATATTATCAATATCGTTACCCAGAAAAAAGGGCCCAGCGGCCGATGAAACTTTGGGGACTCACCTCGGTACTATATCGTCACAAGTGCCAGAATGAAATTAGCAGTCACCGGAGGAGTCGCTATTTCACAGGCTAGTAACGGAAAACTCACATAATTGTTACCTAAAGTTGTCAAAATGCTGGCTAATCGAGGAGGATCACTCCAGTGCCAGAACGCCAATTCTGTTGCTATTCTGAAGATGTTGATGACCAAATTGGGAGCACAGCACATCAAAGCATTTTCGAGAAGCCATTATTGTCCCTGAAACTTCTGAGAAAGCCTATTGCGTTGACGACGACGATTGGAGACCGATAGTTATTATAATGGCCGTGAACTTGATGAAGCTTATGAATCCAACGAGCAAGTTATCGAGATTTGCACTCCTGGAGATTACCACATACCCGATTCAAGCCCCACGACTTGTCTGATATGTAAGACGATGGGCCAAATTGGCTCCGCATATTTGTGTATAGTGGCAAGAAAATATCCTTGCCAGTAAAAAGCCACGATAAATCATCACGATCGAAATTTAGAGACACTTGATTGATGATAGCGTCTCTGGGGGCTGCAGTGTTGCAATCCTTTGTCCCCATTTGCACATATGTGTGGACAACTAGTTCGGGGAACACGTGAACTCCCCAAACAAATCGTAATTCACATGAAAACTTATTATGAGTCTTATATTATTGCCAAAATTATAGTATCATATATCGACCAGAAATAGTCCATAGTTAAAATATCTCATAATATAGTTGAATCCACGACAACAACACTCAAGGTACACTCCAAGGACATGTTCCACATATGTAAATATTGACTAGAGAATTTTCTTCCACTTAGTTGGTCTTTGGCTGCTTAATCCACCGAATGGAATGTTTTATATCATTTACATTCACATCGATGTGCTATGGAAAACCATCCGAAAGCAAGCTAACCTCTTTCCTTCATAAAATATGATGGAAAAATTTCTCAGGCAGCCTACAATAATACTTCGAGATGACAACGACGCGGGTAAGGCGATTGGCCTTCTACAGTGGCAAATGATACCAGCTACGGGAAAGTGACTTGAGATGATACCGACTACCCCCATAGTACGGACTCCTGCCGAAAGTACTCCTATTGGTGATGTACCGTGCGTGTGTGCCTTTCGATACTGTTCGGTTTTCGTTGATGCTTCAAAAACCTTGAACTTGAAGAAATGGGGCTTGAGATTCTAAACATCAAATATTCGGCAAAAATAATGGATCAAATCCTAAATTCGCAACCTCGCTGGAACGAAAAAGTCGTCCATACTCCCACTCCTATGCAACCGATTTCGCACCCATTACTGGACTGGCCATATGGTTTTTATATGACCTACCTCGTTTGAGAAAATAAACGATTTCGAGTAACCTTTATGGTTATAATATGGTTATAATACACAGGGTACAGATGTCTTGGCTTGTAGTGATGAGATTTTCCCATAAAACCAACTATTGGAACGGCTGGTTCCATTTACGGCCCCAGTGAACAGATTTCATAAAGTGCCAAATATGATAATGTTCTCTTCATACCAATCATGGAGAGAAGACACCCATATAGAGAACCATATGCGTGATAGACGTTTCCGGTGCGTTTATCTTGTTTTCGTCGTACCCTTGTGATTTGGAAACCTTTCGTATTTCTCGTCTACTACCTGATCCAGTCCACCCTGCACCAACTGTTTCCCGTGCCTTTCTTTCTTGAACCATAACATTGAAGGTTTTACGTTTTGGTATGCCTTGGTCATTCTGCTTTTCAGAAACAAAATGCCATTCTCCCTGGCTCGGTTTTTCCAATCTCTCAGGAAAAAGTGGGCGTGAAACAACTTCTTCAAATATGCAAGTTCCTTCTGATTAGTCTTATTTTGCCCATGGCGAAAGTACTTCGAGAGTAAACATCTGATGACAGTCCGCATTTCCCTTTCATGTTCAAAGCTCACGAGAAAATATATCGGTGGCGTATTCCCAGAATTTTCCCACTAGCTCTTTTTAAAAAGAATCTTCCTCTTTCCGGTCAACAAGCTTCTTGGTACATTCTGTCTCCACACACTGTTGCCATTTTTCGCCCAAATCTCGCTCTTGAGCAATTCCTTCCGTTAAAAGCCCGGGACTCAAGCAATCAAGAGTTGGCTGGTACCACCAACGAAAGACTGGGGTATTCTTCTTTTTGTACCCCTTTAAAAGCTAGCGTCAACAGCGTGATTTAGTGTATTCTCACAATGACTCCGCCGTAAACTATTTTCCCTAACTTTATTGCACCTGACTGAAAAGCTTGGTCCGTGTATATACCCATATCTACATCAGCATGAATCAGCAATAAAAATTTATATGGAACTGAAGGATTTTGCAATCTTCAAGAAGAACCCATTCCCACTTCTCCGGCCTAAACAGATGTTCTTTACCCCAAATTTGGAAACACAAATTCAAAATTTTCCATAATATCTCATTCACTTACTTGACAACTCAATTTCGTCATTAAACCAAAAATGCTCTCCACATATATTGTTCTACTTTTTTCCTCAAGACATAATAAGACATTTGGGGAATTAGAACAACGAAGGCTTTCTGTATGAGTGGTATTTATCCTCCCATTTACTCTTTACAACACGTGATTCAATACACACTACAAATCTCTCCTTAAGCGAATGAGAATAACTTTTGGTAGCTATACATCTAAATAAAAAAAAAAGAAAAAAAAAATTGAAAAAAAAATTAAGAAAAAAAATTGAAGTGATGCTAATGCTTATGCAAGGGGCCTGTGATGAAGTCATTAATCAACAGAGAAGCCATGGTCTGGCGGATGTGAAAGTCGTTAATCGTTAAAAGGAATGCGGAGCCTTGGTGAAGTACCTTGCTCATTAATCGATGCATTGTTTCGTTTGTTGACGAGATGTCTTGTAATAATTTATCGCCTTTATCTTTCATTCACTTGACAGCAGTCTTGTATATCACTTTCGTCATTCAGGTGTCTTGCCGCATGAAACGTCGTCTCCCATTTTCTTCTTGAGGTAGAGGTGTTGTTGATGTTTTTTTTTTTTTTGTGTTTTTTTTTTAATTTTTTTTTTTTTTTTTTTTGATGTTTTCTTGAAATTGAATTTCTTCCAAAAGCTAGTTGTAAGCAAAGGTATTTTTAACAAATACTGTTACAATTCCTATTGTTGCTGAACGGGGTATTGGCCACCATATTGTGGGGCGTAACCATTATACTGAGGAGGAATTTGATACTGGTTTGGGTAGTTGAATTGAGGAGGAATTCCTTGAGGGTATGGTGGGAATTGTGCTCCGGCCCCAGGATGGCCTTGGTTTGGAGATTGCGCTGATGTCTGTCCGTGCTGAGGCTGCTGTGGAGAAGACTGCGCAGCTTGGGCTTGGGTCGGATATTGCTGAGCAGCTTGTTGTTGGAGCGCTTGTTGCTGAAGAGCTTGTTGTTGGAGCGCTTGTTGTTGGAGTGCTTGTTGCTGAAGAGCCTGTTGCTGAAGGGCTTGTTGCTGATTAGCTTGTTGAGCTGCTGGTTGGACTTGAGGTTGACCTTGGTATTCGAATCCTGCTCTTCTATCTTTACCTCTTGGTAACTCTTCAAGCTTGAAAGGTCTAGGGATAGTTTCTTCGTTTTCATTCACGTACAAGGACTTGTCGATGGTGGCAGGGATTGGCTTGATTTCAGTACCCAACTCCTGCTCAATCTGATACAACGAGTATCTATCGTTCCAGCTCATCAAGTTGATGGCCAAACCTAAATGACCAAATCTTCCTGAACGACCAATTCTGTGCAAATAAGTTTCTGCGGATTTAGGGAAGTCGAAGTTGATCACCACATTGACGGCTTGCACATCGATACCTCTGGTCAATAAGTCAGAACACACCAAGTTTCTGACCTTACCTTGTCTAAACTCGTGGAAAACTTTGTTTCTAGCTTGTTGTGGCATCTTAGCATGAGAGTAGTAACAAGAGTAGCCAAGTTCAGTGATCTTCTTGGCCAATAACTCGACTCTGTTGGTAGAGTTACAGAAAATAATCGACTGGTTAATTTGCAACTTGGAGAATAGAGTGTTCAAACAGTGCAATTTTTGCTTTTCTTCAACAAAGGCGTAGAATTGAGAGATACCTCTCAAGGTCAACTCGTCCATCAAGTTGATTTCGTAAGGCTTGGTCAAGTGCTTATCCATGAAGGACTTGACAGCGTAAGGGAAAGTGGCGGAGAACAATAACGATTGTCTTTTGCAGGGAAGAAGGACAAGATCTGCTCGATGACACTCTTGAATTCTCTAGACAACATCTTGTCTGCCTCGTCCATGACAAACAAAGGACACTCGGAGAAGTCAGCCACCGATCTGGCCGCCAAGTCCAATACTCTACCGGGAGTACCAACCAAGATGTGAACGGGCTCATTCAATCTCAAAATATCGTCCTTTAAGTTGGTACCGCCAGTGGTGACCATGCAGTTTATGCCCAAATGTTTTCCCAAAGTGCGCACCACTTGAGAAGTTTGTAAAGCCAATTCTCTGGTGGGCACCAATATTAACACCTGAGTTTTATTGAGTTTGGGCTTTACCAGCTGTAAAGAGGGGATAACAAAGGAGGCGGTTTTTCCAGTACCGTTCTTGGCTCTGGCCAAGATATCTCTTCCGGCAAGAGCCATTGGAATGGATTCTTCTTGGATGGGAGAGGGTTTTTCGAAGCCTGCCTCAAAGATTCCCATCAACAATTCTCTTTTTAAATTGAGGTCCTCAAAGCTTTTGCCTTTGGTGTTGAGCACATCTTCGGTTTGTACTCTGGTGTCCTTTTGGGGGATATTCAAAGAATCCTTCCAGCTTTGGTCCGACATGTTGTGTATGTTGCTTCTATATTTATTTGTGGTGGCGTATTTCACGAGTTAAACGGTCAAAGAAATATCTTGTAGATGTTGTTTACCTTTTGACGTTTTGGGTTTGGTGGTCGTTGTTGATGTTGGAGTTTCGATGTTTCGATGTTTCGATATTCCGATGTTTCGATGTTTCACTATTTCGATGTTCCACGTATATTTCTTCTTGCTTCGAAGTGCTTCTTCTGTTTCAGGGCGGTTTCAGGTAAGTATGAGAAAAAGCCGCGGGGTGAAGAAAAAAAAAGACGAAACTTGCAACTGTAAACTGGGGAGTGCTTTGTTAGCTTGAGATTTGTGTACAGCTTAAGGGGACAAAAAAAACTTTAAATTAAACTTTTGTTTGTTTTGAAGAAATTTGGTTGAGGTTTCGAGTGTAAGGGTGAAGAGGGAAAATGGCCAGGAGGACTGGGTGGAATGGACGGCCAGCTCACAACTTGTGGTTTGGGGGCGCACGACCCGCGCCAGCAAAGTGTTACCCGGTCCACCGCAAGGTCCGCAAGGTCCACCCCAAGGACCACGTGAGCAAGTAATAAGAAGCAGATAATGTGCTACATTTGAAAGAATGTAAACAAGAAAAGTAGGAAGGATGGGTTTGGGTTTTTGTAGTTTTTTTTGATTTTGTGATTTTTCTTTTTGTGGTTCTTTTCATGTTTGTCATTTTCGTTGCCTTGTCTATTTACATTATTAGTTGGGGATTCTCGTACATGGCACTGCGCCGGCGGTGAGAAGTTGGGGCCCACAAGAACGTTGGGGAGGTCTTTGTTGCTATACCGGGGGGCAATTTCTTCACGCAGAGTATCAATATTGCCGCAAATAATACTGGTCTGTGGATTGGTGAAATCTTTTTTTTTTGTTTTCTCATCTGAATTTTAAGCTTGAAGAAAGAAAAAGAGAAGGAAAAAAATCATGAAAAGATGAAAAAATAAAAAATTCAAGTGTATGAAATGACGAAAACGTCATGTGAGTCGTGAGCCGTGACTTGTTATGTGAGCCTAATGCTCAGTTCATTCCCAGAGGTTCCATGGGTAAGTGCATCCTAGTTGGGATTTTTACCGCTGTTCCTTTGAATACTTTTTCATCTTCTATGAATCCGTTCCGACGAATTGTGGTGAATTACATCAACCCAGATATCACAGGGTGTCGTCCACTTGTAGGAATGGACTCTATTGACTAGGACAACAGTTTGTACAAGTTGAGGGAAATTTATGAAAGTTCGTCTCCAAAATAAATATATTTTGATATCTGTTCATTTCGTTCGGTTCTTGGAATAGTTTTAGGTGATGTGGTTCATGGTTTGGTGACATCTATCGAAGGCGTATTTTCACCTCAAACTGGTTCTGGGGGAATTCATTACTAGCGTCTCAACGATATGCTGGTATATTAAATTTTTAGCCTTTGGGTTTTTTCGGGTTCTTATTTAACTTTGTCTAATTTGACCTGCCCTGGATTGCCTTTCTTTAAATTGGCCTGCCCTAGATTGCCTTTCTCTAGTAGAAATATCACCGCAAAAACGTTTCGCAACTATGCTTCTCTTCAACCGTCAGCAACATCATATAATTCTTTAAGCTCGATCTTTTCTTTATAAACAAAAAGATTAAAAAAGCCAATGGCCCAAATTCACTCTATGGCAAATAGTAACCGTATTGGAAGTATCATCAATTCTCAGACACCCTTTTGAATGTGATCCAAATAAGTTTCCCTAGCTTCCCTAAGAGCACGTTTTTGCAGATAGAAAGACGGAAATAGGCCGGTCTTGGAAATGAAAGTCTTGCCAAGCCTTTGGTTGAAAACTTTGTTGAAGTAGTCAATGAACCAAACTTTACAATCTTCGCTCTTGTGGAAAAGGGCCGTGTTATATCACCTCCAGCAACGCAATTCTGTTGTTGTAGTAAGTGGTACCCACACTTCATACTAAGGCGGAGTTGGGAAATAAAAAAAAACACCATTGGGTCATTTTCTGTATCGGAGACTTCTTCTGTTATTCCCAGTCATTTCCTCGTGATAGCACCTTGAGAAATCACGAGCGTAATAACGTAAACTTAGCTAATAATGTGGTTTTATTCCCCCACTTCTCTTTTCCTTCCACGTGATTGTCAAACCAATGTGCTATGTCGCTATTGTTCTTTCAAAAATCCCCCTTTAACTTCCTTTGTCGCATTTCTAACTGGTTCCATGACCGGCCAACTCTAAAGGGCCTATTAGGGATGCAACATAGCATTCAAAAGCCACCAAGCTTTCCTGAATACACAACATGCTTCAAGATATTTGAAGAAAAATCAAAAGAGTCCAACTATTTTGACTTGGGTATATCCTAGCCAATCAAACCCGTCGGGTATTGCCATATTGTATGAGACAATTAGCCTAAAAAAGTTGTGCTCATCAATATCAAACGACATTCTGGGAAAATGAATCCGCAGCACTGTACACCTTTTTTACCCTTTCTTGATTCCTTTTAATCCACACTCCAACCCATGCCAATCATATAAGATATAGCACCCATGTTAATTGGTCTGCGCAGTGCTTCTGCCTTGGGTCATGGCCATACAACCATATATGCCCACACCCCTTCAGTTACTAAAAATACTTTAGTTTCTAGATTTTCAATTCAACAAATGAAAGAGAATGAAAGTTTGAAGAATTGAAAATTGAAAACTTGTCATTTCCCCCGTCATGTTTCCCTCTTGTCAATGTCGCTATCGCTCTTCATCATGAACTGGGCCGTGCGTGGGTCAATGTCCGCGCCCGCCAATTTGTCTGCCATCTGCGCCATTATCTCCGCCTCACTGGTGCGCACAGTCAAGCCCTGGCTCCGGATTTCGTCCATGGATAGGTTGAATGGGTAGATGCACGCCTCGTTGGGGCAGCCGAGGATAGCCTGTGATGAAGAGAGAAGGTATTTTCTTAGTGGCTCCGTACACAAAGGGCAGTTCATTTTGGGTGGGTGTGTGTTTGTGTGTGTAGTTCCACCCTAGAGAAAAAGCGTGTCACGAAAGAGCTGGGTAGACTGGGGCTGAGAGATGAGCTGCGCCATGGGGCCGGGCCATGGCTGTAAGCGCGAGAAAATTTTGCAATTATGCAATTTTGCAATTTTGCAATTTTGCAATTTTGCAATTTTTTACAATTTTACAATTTCGTGACTGAAAAAGGTGAGGAGTACTTTGCAGTCAATAGATTTGAACTTCATAGAAGAAACAGGAGGGGGGTTTTCTTGGTGTTTCACGTTATTTTTCATGCTTCAGAAATAGGTGAGGTTGTAATTTTCGGTGTTCTTTCCGGAGAGATCCGTGGTTTTGGCAGTATCCCAATTGTGAGATCTCTGGGCCCCATTGCCATCGCGCAAGGCATGGCTTGACCTTCGAGTAATAATAATAATAATAATTAATATAACGAGGTGACCCAAATCAAAATAGTGAACATGACCAAGAATTGGAAGCCTAATGTTGTATCATCACAGTCTGTCTTTCAAAAATTGCCTGCTTCTCTTTTTCTTTCCTTCGTCTCTGTCTCTTTTCTTCATCTCTGTATCTTTTCTGAACCCCCGTCTCCCCATGGCGTGGGGCCGTGGGCGTAGGCCAGCGAGCAAGTGCGACAGAATGTACGGCCCCCTCTCAAGCCAGGGCCCGATCCAGATCCACTAAAAAACACATATTTCTTCAGTGGAACCATACCCAATCGTTTACCCTTTCATAAATAACCATTGGAAAGGCCCGTAAACACCTTCAATCTCGGCTTGGCATTATAACCACCAAAAAATAAAGCTTGCCTTGCAAATATGAAACTCTCCCCGGAAACAGTGGAAAAATTACAGGCCAACCAAGCCAACGTCAGAAATATCTGTATTTTGGCCCACGTGGACCACGGCAAAACATCCCTCAGTGATTCTCTCTTGGCAACTAATGGAATCATCTCACAGCGTATGGCTGGAAAGGTGCGGTTCTTGGATTCCCGTGAAGATGAACAGTTGCGGGGTATCACCATGGAATCTTCAGCCATCTCGCTCTACTTCAAGATCTTACGCCGCAAAGAAAACGCCGACGCCGCCGATATCGAAACGAACGAATACCTTATTAACTTGATCGATTCGCCGGGCCACATCGACTTTTCTTCCGAGGTTTCCTCCGCTTCTAGGCTTTGTGATGGAGCGGTGGTTTTGGTAGACTCTGTAGAAGGAGTCAGCTCACAAACCATCAATGTCTTGAGACAATGTTGGGTGGATAAGATCAAGCCACTTCTTGTAATTAACAAAATCGACCGTTTGATCACCGAGTGGCGCATGACGCCCTTGGAAGCGTACCAGCACATGTCCAAAATCATCGAGCAAGTCAACGTAGTCATGGCTTCGTTTTTCTCGGGCGACAGAATGCAAGATGATTTGGAATGGCGTGAAAGTGGTTCGCTGGGTGATTACGTTGAACGGTCCGATTCCGACCTCTATTTTGCCCCTGAGAAGAACAATGTCATCTTTGCTTCTGCCATTGACGGCTGGGCTTTTTCGGTCAATACCTTTGCTAAGATCTACCTGGCCAAGTTGGGTTTCCTGCAGTCTGTGTTGGGCAAGACGCTCTGGGGTGACTTCTTCTTGGATATGAAGAACAAGAAAATCATCCCGGGGTCGAAATTAAAACCCTCGCAGTCCTCGTTAAAACCACTTTTTGTGTCATTGATATTGGAACAGATCTGGAGCATCTACGATGCTTGCGTACTCGAGCGTGACGAGGAAAAACTCGAGAAAATCGTGGCCAAGCTAAACGCCAAGATCTCTCCTCGTGACATGAGATCCAAGGACTATAAAAGTTTGCTCAACGTCATCATGTCACAGTGGATCCCACTCAGTCATGCCTTGTTAGGCGCAGTTATAGAGTACCTCCCCAATCCACAACAGGCCCAACAGGACCGTATGGATAAGATCTTGGACGAGGTGTTGTACAGTGCGATCACTGACCCGACTGTTGACAAGAGCTCGCTTCTTGAACCCGAATTCAAGGACGCAATGGTCAACTGTAAAGTGTCTGAGCCGGATGAGCATACTTTAGCGTATGTTTCTAAAATGATCTCTGTTCCAGAAAGTGAATTGCCCAAAGAAGTCACTCAGGAACTCAGCTCGGAAGAAGTCTTGGAACGCCAACGGAAGGTTAGGGAAAAGGCCCGTCAGGCCGAGGTGGCTGCTGCCGCTGCTGCCTTAGAAGCAAGCAAGTTGACTGACACTGGCGATATCTATTTGGAAACGCGGCCTGATCAATTCCAGTGGGAGTTTGAGGACGACGAGGATGAAGAACCCGACGAGGAATTGGAAAAGGAGGTTTTGGTGGCTTTCACGAGAATCTTTTCCGGTGAGTTATCCAAGGGCCAACGCGTTTGCGTGGTTGGAGCCAAATATGACCCATCATTGCCCAAAACCCACCCAAACAACATCGAGCAACTCAGAGAGGATATTGAAATCGAGGATCTCCTTCTCTTGATGGGCAGGGAGTTTGTACGGGTGGAGTCTGTTCCTGCGGGAAATATTGTGGGTGTAGTGGGTCTTGGTGATATTATCTTGAAAAATGCCACCATCATGTCCGAGGTTCCTGAAGGTTTACCCTACCTTAACATGGCCTCGACGTCGACTTTGATCCATAACAAACCGATCGTCAGTGTTGCCATCGAGCCCCAAGACCCATTTAAGTTGTTTAAGTTGGAAAAGGGATTGGACTTACTCTCCAAGGCTGATCCGGTCTTGGAATGGTATGTCGATGACGACTCCGGTGAGCTTATCGTTTGTGTGGCTGGAGAGTTACACCTTGAGCGATGCTTGAAAGATTTGGAAAAGAGGTTTGCTCCAGGCTGCGAAGTTGTTATCAAAGAACCTGTTATCCCATTCAGAGAAGGATTGTCATATACTGATGAAAGCAGTGCACGCGTAGAAGAGGAGAACACTGACACAGAAGACGCAGAGGTGTCTCAAGAAGAGCTCGATTTGCAGCTTGAGGTTCACCCCATGGCGCCTGCTCTATGCAAGTTCTTAACTGACAACGAGTCTGAAATTGGCGAGGTTGTCGCTTTCAGGCTCAAGCACTCAGGCAACGATGAGTTGGAACTCGCTCAGGAGCTTCGGGAAAAGTTCAAGAAAGCTTTGGAGGAAACTAAGTTGGATAATAAACTCCTTGAAGTATTCGGCAGTATCGATAAATTCATCGATTCCATAATCAGCTTTGGTCCGAAGAGAATTGGGCCAAATCTCTTCGTGGAAGATCCTGCGAACGGCTCTCAGTTTAGAAGGGTTTTTGGCCAAGAAAAGGAAGAAAAATTCGAATTCGAGAGCAACGTTTTGAGTGGATACCAATTGGCCATGAATGACGGACCGCTTGCCTCGGAACCAATTCAAGGAACAATCACCGTTTTAAGGCGGACATTCAGGCCAGAGAGCGACGAGCTTTTGCTCAACCTTGGAGGCCGTGTTTTGAAGAGAACAAAGCAACTCGTTCACTCTTCGTTCTTGAAATGCTCTCCCAGATTATTCTTGGCCATGTACACCTGTGAGATCCAAACATCACCGGAAGTATTGGGAAAGGTTTATGCAGTTGTGCAAAAAAGAGGAGGCTCTATTATCTCTGAGGAATTGAAAGAAGGTACACCTTTCTTTACAGTTGGAGCGAGAATCCCAGTCGTCGAGGCATTTGGATTCTCTGAAGAAATCAGAAAGAGGACTTCTGGTGCAGCCAGTCCCCAGTTGGTGTTTGATGGATTTGACATGTTAGATATCGATCCATTCTGGATCCCGCATACTGAGGAAGAACTAGAGGAGCTTGGAAAATTCGAAGAAAGAGAAAATATCGGACGCAGATACATGAACGCTATTAGAAGAAGAAAGGGTTTGTTTGTCGACGAAAAAGTGGTTAAAAATGCCGAGAAGCAAAGAACCTTAAAGAAGGATTAGGGCCCCCCGGTCAACTATCCTGGAAAAAAGGCTACAACCACACAAGAATGGCTGGAAAGAAAGAGTTACATCCATACAAAAAACGGCTGGAAAGAGAGGTGCCATCATAGAAGAACGAGAAAATGTCAGCAACGAGAAAACATCAAGATGATGTTTTTTTTTTTCAACGTTTTTTGCCCAACTACTTTTTTTTTTTTTTTTTTTGCTGTTCGTCGCCTAGACAAGTGGCGTAGTTGGTTACAGCGTGGATGTGCGCGCATTGAAGCTGCTCTATGCAATTTCAAGAAAAAGTTCTAAAGCGAAAGAACCAGCACACCAGATCATCAAAAAAACCCCAAGATCCACACCATTGAAGCATGCTCAGAAAATGACAAGAGGAAACGTTAAAGAGTCCAATTCTGCACAAATACAACGAAATGGCGTGGGCCCCGAGCTGGTTCCAGGTCATGACAATGCGCGTCGAAATACTGCTTTGCAAAGAATGATCGACATAAAGAAGAGCTATGATTTCTGGCAAGAACTAGTGAACAAAAACATGAGGCTGAAGCTCAAACAAAAGAAAATATCCGACGCAGATGCAGGTGAAAATTCTGCAAGTCATGTTGGGGAAGAAGACGATGATTTTTTCGATTCTGAAATGACTGTAGAAAGTCAAGAGTTTTTCTCCGAACAAGACCTACAATTCCTTCGAAAGCGGTTGGATGAGATAGTCTCGCAAAATGGTATACAGCTAAAAGATGGAGAGGTGGATAGGCTTCTTGAGTCATGCGTGGTGGAAGCGAAAATAAACCAGGGATTTGACCCGTATGGTAATGAAGACGAAGAGGGCCTACACGATGGCAACTCCGGTGAGCAGGATGAAGAATTGCCCGCACAGGATGACTACAATGTGGAAGAGCTACAGGACGAAGAAACCTTTCTGTATGAATACCCGACCAGGCATCATCATTTTGAGGTTGAACTAAGTGACAGGCCGCCAGGTAGTGGGCCACCCGATGACAATGAAGCTTCATGTGAATTTACGTTCGAGTACGACAGAGACGGAAAGTTGATACCCACGTCAAATAACATTGAGGAAAAGCTCCGGCTAATGAATCTACAGTCGCAAATCACCAATGAGGCACTTTCTCTGGCCCTGGCCCTGGCTATGGCCATAGCTCTGGCTGCTGGCGGCAAGAAAAAGAAGAAGCACCAAAAAAGAAGAAGAAGAAGACGAAGACCGATGACGATCATGGCGATTGTAAGGGACAAAACTCGAATTTGTGCTTATTCTGTCAGTATGAGGCGTTCTATGGCGTAAAGCCAGTTTACTCGATGAAGAGACAGGATTATACGCATAAGTGGGAGATGAGGCGTAGAATGGAAATTCGAGAAAAGCTACAAACAGTTAAGCTGGAGCACAGAGCCAGGCATGGACATAGTCGAGGAGACGACCAGCCGCTGGATGAAGATCTGGAAGGAAGTCACGGAACACTTGAAGACTAATAATGATATAGGTCAAATGGGAACAGGATAAAATTAACATTCACGGTGGTTTTGTATTAGTAGACAATGGAATCATTGTTTTTTGTTCTCCTCGAGATTCTCGGACGTTGTGGAACCCAGAATTTGGCCGCAGATGCTTTTAAATATATTCTATGTGATGCTCTGGATCGTTTCCCTCTTGTTGGTTTCAACGGGCCACACCTATCCAGACTTTCGGAAACCTTGATGGAAAAGAGCCTCTGTGAATTTTTTGTGAAATCGTTATATCCATGCATTTCAGTATATTTCTTCGGGTGTATCTCACGGGATTCCAAATTGAACTTTGGAGCCCTACTTTTCAATTGAGCAAAAACATGGTTGGTTTTGTGGTGGTCAGTATTAGCCTTAATGGAATAGGGCTTGGCTATAAGCTGGAAAGATTTATCCGTATGTATGCATGGGTGCTCGACCTATGTACTTGGGGTGACCAAATTTGTTGGATAGAAGTTCAAATTTGCAGGCCTTTTCACGGATTTATCTTCCTTTGCGTCTTCAAGTCACTTTCTTCTGTAAAAGAAATTTAGACTTCCGCAAAACAAGCACAGCCTAGCGGACGATAATGAAATGGATGACGGTATGCATTCTCACCACACTTGTTCATCTGTTCGTAAAGAAACCTTCCAGTTCCACCCAAACTTGGAATTCTGAGAATCATTCCACGCCTTTTAAGCCACTATAAACATGGCCAAATAACCAAAAAGAAAAAAACTTGTCTAGAAATTGACAAGTTCCTAAGATGAGATTGGGGCTCTTCTTGACTGCAATTGCAGTGTTCGCACCTATAGCCTTAGGAAACAACCACCAAGTGGAGAAAGACCCAAAAAAAGGCCATGTCCCAAGTACTTACATTCATTATTATGGAATTGACGGTCCCTTAGATCTGACAAATGTGGAGTACCAGTTGGAGTGTTTTCACCACCGTTTGAAATCGTTTGTTATAGGCAAGATTTATGACGTGCGTGGCTTCGAATTGCTTGAGAAGCCCCTCCGCCAACGGCTTTGGAGAATTGGCAAGTTGATCAAGCAACGAGATGATAAGATGCTTTCAGTTCGGTTTACCCATGTGGGAAATATGTTCCGAGAAATGAAAGAGTGTACAAAGTTGTTGAAGCTTTATACACATAAACATGCAAAAGATCAGGGCCTTATCTACAAGGCAATAAAGCTCAACGTAAGGCTTCTCACGTTTTTCAACTCGGATGGAACACCAGAGCCCCTGGGCACCAAGTGTGGTGATAATTTACCAAAAATCAAGCGCACGATAAAAACTTGGCGAAGGGAATTTAAGGAAATCCCCAATGTTCCTGCGTGTGCACGGATAATATTCCAGATTCAAGTTTCCAAGGCAGCAAATACCCTTCGGGTTTTGAAAAGCTACTGTCCGAGAAAATAGAAGACTTTAGGTGACAGGGTAGCTTCTGTGGTTATATATACTGTTTTTGCCTAATCAAGTTATTAATGAATTTCTTGGCCACTTTGGTCACTTCTTAGTGGATTTGTGAATGATATATCAAGAGCATGTCTTACAAGTATGGTGAGTCTGGCGATAATAACCAGCGAGTGGAGAAAGCGAAAAGGGAAGGTGTCCTGTGATTACTAATTATAATTTTGCTAAGATACATACTTGGTGACAAAAACTGACAAGAAGCATGTTTTGTAACAACTCGGTAACTCCAATTCATTGACCGTGTTGTCTATCTGAGTGGGGCATTGGAAATCTCTTTCGCCCATATACTTCTCCAGCAGGGGATCCAAAGAATATCCAAAGAATATCTAAAGAATATCCAAACTCCAGGGGTTTCCATTCTTTTATCTTCCCCAAAAAAGGTGATAATCAGCTCTCTAATAAAAGCCAAGTAAATGATTCTAATAATTGCCAAAAATACTGCTACCGAAAAGTAATTGCGAAAAAATATCTCGCAATTTTATACAAAACACTTCTTTATGAAAGCACTTAAAAAATAGGTATTCGACAAATGACAAACCAAAATTTTAATAAACATATTAAACCTTTATAAGAAATCAATTCCTGCTATTTAAATAAAAATCCCAACAGTATGGCGGATGACAAAACTCATTTATTTTCCAGGCAATCGAGCCCTGCGAGATTTATTGAAACATTTTCACGAGAACTTCAACACTGTTACTAATATGGGGCATTTCAAACCCTGAAATACTAATAAATCTATAGTACCGAGAATATCGAGAATATGGCCGTGTTAATGGCCCTTTGCCTTTCACACCCACTTTATACGGAAATCTTGAAATGACGGGACATTCTGAAAGGACGGGCCCATGCTCACGCGTTTTTATTAGGTCCTAGATCTCTTTTTTTTTTTTTTTTTTTTTCGGCCCAGGTATCATACACCTGGAATCATAACAACACCCCAAGATTCTCCCACACCCTTTTCCCCGTCGAATCTCACCCAATCCAGCCCCTACCCTCACAAATAAGATAAAAATATGCTCGCCAAAAGTGCCACTCCTGTTACGCCGGTCACGAGACCAAAATCACAAGTTAATGATTCTTATACCTGGGTGAAGCAATGGTACACTCCTCTTGAAAATAGCACGACGGGGTCTTCGTCCAACTGCCGCCTTAAGGGCTGGGTCAAAACGACAAGTGCTATTTCCGAGCCAGCCATCGCCATCAGCTCCGACACATACGATTTGGACAAGTACAGTTTCCTTAATGAGCCCTCCAACGACGTCCTCGTGACGGAGGTGAAGCCCGCAGAGGAGTCCGGCAACTCTGACTTGAAACTGGCATTATCCATGGATAAGCGTGAAGACCAGGTCTCTTCGTTGTCTGGCTTGGGCATGTAACCCAGCCTTGTCTACTTTGGAAGTGACCCGCACTCCTTCTGCCCCGATATTTGCCCCACTGGTTGGGCTGGAATGGTTTCGGATACCAGCCCCCGACTCTTTTTCAAAACATCGATATGTTTCTACGTGCGCAACCTCATGGAAAACCGGGCTGCAACTACGTGGTCTCTCCGAATTAGTTCCACAGTCGTAGACCGTCTCGATGTTATGAATGTATAGTAATGCTAGAAATCTCATGTGAATATGCCTAGAAGCACAGCCCTCTAGCACTGCTAGACTTGGTGTCTTTCTTTCTTTCTTTCTTTCTTTCTTTGTTCTTTTCTTTTCTTTTCTTTTCCCCCTTTATCCCCTGTTTATTACTGTTTCACGGTAATGAGCGTCATACCCTGTCTTGCTGTTTCCGTTGCCTCTTGAAGCTGAGTAGCCTTATCAAAATCCCATAGTTCCTCTGCAGAAAAGTCTGCAATATCTTTTCCCGCCTTAAGCTGTCTTTGGAACAGCCGCTTAACGTAGTTTAGATAATTCATTCTGGTAGGGTCCCCGCCACCTGTGTTGATAATCAATAAAGAGTCCGTTGGCAATTCATTGTACAAGCGCTCGAGTCTTTTGTCCAAGCTTCGGAGAAGGTCTTTTCTCTCTTCTATCGACACTGGAGATTTCTTTGTCCCGGCTTTGTTTGCCTCGTCAATTAGACGACCAGTGTAATTCTGTGGAGCTGGCTTTCTCCCGCAATTGAATTGCACTTCTCTGAGCCAGAGAAGATGGAAGGATTTCGAAGTAAGTTGTTTAATGGCAGCATCCACCGCTTCGTCATCATTTGATACAACGGACTTTACCAAAGTAGGCTCCTTCACATCATCTAGAAGCGACCCATACTCGTCCATCAGGTAGTCCACAAGAGAACTTTGGCGCTGGGGATTGACATCAAATGCGCTTTTGAAAAGAGAGAGGCCCACAATTTTACCATAGTCTGGCCCTTCTATCAACTTAAGCTTTACCAAATCCAAACATGCTCTCAGGTCCTCCACCGAAGAGTGCCCTGAGCCATCTCTCTCACCATTCTGAATCGTCCTGGCCAAATGAGTTTCTGCTAAATACTTCAACGCGTGTTTGAAGGGGTAACCACGATGATGTTCAAATAAAAGAGAGGTGTCGATGATTTTTGGGTGTCTGATTTTCATGACATTCAAGTCAGAATCAAGCGAATGTCCGATCAAAATATCTTCAGAGGACACCAACGACAAGACTTTCTCTTGGACGTCCTTTAAAGTGGTTGTTTCTCCAGAAAGCATTTCCTCAGTGATACCGGAATATTTAGTCACGTAATCGGTAATTTCCTCATCTGGCTTCACTAGCTGATCATACACAACTTCATTCTGGAAGTTGACGATGGATATTCTTGTAAGCACTTTCCCAGATTCGGCCTGGCAAAACTCGCAATCCAATGCAAACGTATGAGAGCCCTCATGCTCAAATTCCTTCGTTTCCACCCATCCCTCAGAGAGCTTGTTTGCTGGCGAAGGGTCCAATTGGCTATGCAATGGGTAATTATTGCTCTCCATCTGCTCTTTGGTCAAGAGCAAATCATATAATACCAACTTCACCTGGCTCATTTCGGCAGCACGTTTCTTTTTCCCCGATTTGGTGAATGGAAACTGCAAAAATACGTTAATTGGCGAAGGCATGGACTCAGGCATGTGAGTCGGTATCACATACTTGAAGTGGCTGGAAATAAACGAGAGAGTATCGTCAGATTCGGGGCTCTTTTCGAGGGCTCGAAGATGTTGAACATTCTTGGGATCTTTCTGGTCATCGATGAGATTAAAATCGTTTTGTTGAAGGTCCGGTACAAACGCAAACACAATGTTTTTCAACTTCCATGGGGCCTTTACCTCAAATAATGCCGTTTTAGACGGGCCTTTGGACTTAAGGACATTCAAGACGAAAAAACGCAAATCATTCATCGAGAGTCTCGCGTCAGCAATGTCGGAATATTGAAGAGAAACCTGCTCGTTGGTCCATTTACTCTTTCTCTTGTGCACTTTCTCTTGTACAAGAGCAACACTATGAGCAGACGAACGTCTACGTTTAGAGGGGAACCGAGAGGATCCTGTCAGCACTGAACCATCAGATGAACGGGAAGCAATGCTTTCTGCCGTATCATTGTCATCGTCGAAGGGGGATGACGAGACGGCGGAGGCCTTTTTTGCACCTTTCTGAGCCTCAGAGAACATGTCGCGCACGGCTTTCAAGTCGTTTCCGGGGTCGGTCTTTGAGATGGAAAGACGGGCGGTATTCCTGGAGAGATCCTCGGATCCATTGGGCAAGACCTGGTCCTTTTCTGAGAATGCCATTTGGGGTTGAGACACAGAGATTAAGCTTTGGCAGAAGCATATTAACGCAAGCAGCGTCCATCGCAATGCGCAAGTCACGTGACCGGGGCATTCAACCAACGAGTGGCGCCAGTAGCCACTTTTTGGATATTTATGGTATGATTTCCCCCTTGCTTTGGTTTCACCGGGGAGAAGATCAAGATTGCCCCCCAAGTCATCTAAGGGGTGGGGAATATGGTGGGGGGTATACGAGTCTCGCCCTAGTGTTGGCGTCTGTCTGTCACGTGATTGGAATAATAGGAGGGCGAGTCATGGGGATCCGGAGTCAAACAGTATTCTTTTCTTCCCACAACATTCTCGAAAAGGCGAGCGATAATACGGGGTAATTGTTTTGTGGACACAATATTGAAAGTCACCAATAAAAGCAATGCACACACGCCTCCTTTGGATCGCGCTATGGGTGGGTCGGAACGCTAATCATCATTGATAGTTGCCCTGGGTGCTGATAATTCAAGCTATATTGTTTTAATCATGAACTTTTGGATACACTTCAAGGTATTTTTGAAGCACATTAATCCTCAATGGGGTATCACTCGTCTTGTAAACTTTGTATGAATTGCGCGTAGGTGAAGGGGGGATCAGGCTTTGACGGAAGCCGCCCGTCTGGTTTATCAATGGGGAAGTACTCTGAGAGCTGTTCCCGGGCACGCTGATAGGTGCTATTATAAATTTGCGAAGAGGTGCAAACGTTACCCGAGACAAGATGTGCGTGATCTTCAGCACCTGTCTGATTAGCGTTTCCTTTGCTTTGGGCAGTGGTTTGAGGACCGCTGTCAATAGAAGCATCATTATTCTCAAAGCATGCGTGATAAATATCGTTGAACTCGCCTATTTGCACCTCAGAATGGAGCAATTTGGCCATTTCGCCGTTGCGGGGTATGGCTTTTGCCACAAGCAAGATTTTGTTCCACGAGTCCCAGCCCACAGGAATATATTGGTGAAGATACACGTCTCCCGTGACAGGCATGCCCTCAGGCTTAAAGATGATAGATTCAACCCCCGGAGAATCGCGGAAAAGGCGGGTTGTGAGTGAAACCATGGCGCCGGTATCACCTATTAGGGCACTTAGCCCCGAAACCGCCCCGAATCGGAGTGCATGCTTCAACGCTATAAAACGCAATGCCTGCTGGGTGAAGACGTTTTCCTCCGAAAGGTAGCTGACTTCGTCGATATCGTCAGTATCCTGAACAATGGCCAAGTCGAATGCCTGGGGTAAGTCTCCGTGGCCAACAGGTAACGTGACATCAAAGGCCGGGCCATTATCGAGAGCGGAGCCGCTGATGCGAAGCAAATTGTCCTTGTACTTCTGGAGATAGTCGTGGCGGCGTTTGAGGATGAGTTCTGGCGCGCTTTTGTGGAGAATAAGTCTGAGCACGTCAACAAGTATGGGCACATTTTCGTTGACAAGCACCACCCGGACACTGGGACTGGGAACACGGGTCATTTTTTCAAGGAGCTTTTCCAAATACGGCACAAAGCTGGGGACACGAGACACAACGTACACTTCATGGCCAGCGTCACTGGCGTATTTGACAGATGTTCCATGCACAGTTTTTTCCAGGCATATGATGATGACAATGTATTCGCTCAGGCCCAGCACTAGGTGCGGGTCGGTCATAGACAGCAGCATATTGCGTTGGTATGTGGTTGATTTTTTTTTTTTGGGGGGTTTTTTGCCCTTTGGAATATCCACTTCTTTCTACTTTTTGCTATTGGAGACTATGAAGTACGCAAGTGAGAGAGAGTGTGTGTTCAAAAAATGCTGAAGTTATATGGAAGTTCGTGCTGTGAGGCTATGAGTAGTGTAGGTTGTGGATTCTAGTGCACGGCAGTTTCGCAGACACCCATTGTGCATTCTTGGGTATTGCTTATTGATGCTTATTGATTATTCCTGGTGCGGCCATTTCTGTGCCAAGAGCCCTGTAGAATGGGGAGTTTGCTCGGGTATCAACGAAGGAGATTTTATTTTTATTCTTGCGGAAAAATTATGAAAATACTGGTCCAGGTTTGGGAGATGACGGGGTAAGAGTCTATATGGAGATATGTGGAGAGATAAGTGGAGAGCACCTTACTGACAGTGCGGGACTTTATATGGGGTTATGTATGAGGGGGAAGGCCCCGGGCTTTTTGGCACAACAAATATCTAGATCAAGCTGGGGCCACGGGGGAGGAAAGAAAATGTTATTGATGCACTTTTTGGAACTTGGGATTCATGAACCTTGCAGGGGGATCTTTTTCTGATCTTCAGTGGAGAGACCCAGGAAGTTGCTTATCTTATACAATATTCTTGTAGTCCAGACCAATACCGTGGTGATCTTTTTCTTTTTTGTAGCAGCATGTTTCGTATGATTTTTTAATAAAAAAATTCCAATTTCTGAATCTCTGTTTAACAATTTTGGCCTATATTGTCACGGCTATAATTGCCTACATGTAGACACCCAATGATGGTGAGGCTAATTAATTATGGCTTCACCCTGCCTAGCATTGTTTCTGATGCAGTTATTCTTCGGGCCAAGAGCCTCTGAATGTACTGCTGATCTTTGTTTTCATGGTACATCTCCACCAGGACGTGACTAAAAGTTACCATACTAAAGAGGTGGCTGTATCTATCCAATGGTGAATGGCCAGGCCCACCCCGGCCCGGTTCCGATAAGCTAACTTAGAAGAGCCTGTTGGCTCAAAATAAGGTGAATTGCTGATCATTTAGGCATTATCCACATAGATAGCTTGATAATGCCAAACATCACCATATCCAAACTATGACCATCTGTATCTAAGACGTCTCTGGATCCTCACATGTGGTGCCAGTTCGATTTATCTCGGGTTCCAAGCACCACACGACAGTGAAATAGATGGACTTTCTATAAAAGCATTAAAAACGAAAATCGCATCTATTTAATTTTTACGAGATAGGTGTTCTTATGTATTTCTGGCCCACTTTGTTCAGAATACCCGAATCTGGTGATTACTCGAGTCCTCGAACACACTGAATTCGTATGTTCAAGAGTCAATGGTTTTTCTGTTTCTCCTTAAATCATCAACTCACGTTACGCATCTTAGTGAATTATACAATATTAAGGTATGCTTGTATGTTTTATCGAAAGGAGGCACGCTTTCAGTCACCCCGTTCTAGTGATCCCCCACCAAAAGCGCCACTTTAAGGCCCCACAACAAGGGACATCCACTATAGTCTTGGGTGACTTCCTATAATTTCCAAGGGGCTGTTTATGTTTTTTGCTACAAAATTATTCCACAGTTTCTGTGAACCCTCGAAAAAGGAGCCGCTAGTAAAGTTTTGCCCCGACTGTTTGAACAATGTTGACACTGCAAGTACACCCAGTTCTTGGCACCCCAGCAGAATCCACGGAGAGAATCCAATACCAATAACAACCTACCATTTCAAAGAAAGCTCAATAATAAATTGTTCTATTCGCAAAAATCACGCCTAGGATAAAGAAGGCGTGTGCCAGAATGAATGCACATCATCTAAAAGAGTCCATACTTAATAGGGTGCGGAGTGAGTATGGAACCCTGCCAGTTCCATATTTTGTCGATTATCATCTTCACTGGTGGAATCCTGATCAAAAATGTGCCACAAATTGACAAAACAAACAAATAAAAACTTCATTTCTCCAACTTTTTGCCTGAAGCCCATAAATTCTCTGCCCTCTTGTAATTTCCATCGCTCTTCTATATATACGCTTATCGGCCGTGGGTGCGGAAACGGGAACCCCAATATGACCGGACATGTTCAGATTTTGCAGTCAATAACGCACCAGAGAATCCCCCACTTGTTTTCCAAATTTTCCATTTATTTCTTTTTATTCATACCCAGGGATAGATTTCAACTCTGGGAACGTAAATTTGAACTTTTTCTTTTTTTTAAAAGAAAATCACACTGCTTGTAGTAAGCCTGCATTTCTATCTCCAATAGAGTAGCACGCCCTTTGAATGTTCCGCTGAATACACCATATATTCCACGAAGAGCCAGTACGCCAAACCCCTAAGCCCCGAACCCCTAAAACCCAAATCCCTAAACCCAAATCCTTAAGACCCGAACCCCTTGAAATACACAAACACCCCTTTTCTTCCTTTTCCACAAATATCTTTGGTGGTAATTGGTGACCCAGCCATAGTCCTGGGACGTGCACCCGTGCACCCGTACACCAAAACCCCAAGCGACTCGCTCTATGTCATGTGGAGGCACCCAAAAGAACACATAAAAAGACACCACATTATCACTGTGCCCCAAGCTTTTGGTGCCTGCGTCCGCTTGAAAAAAAAAACATGCCCAGCAACACTAAACTGCTGGCTCTGGGCGATGACGTCTTCTCCCTGGTTCTACCGGGGAATGTGGACGTTCCAGACGATAAAATGATTGACGACATTTTTGCTGAGCGAACCACCAAGCACGCAGAAGATGCTATAGACTACGAGGATATCGATGAGCTCGCAGACGACGACGAAGACTTACCCGAGGAAGAGTTTGTGGCTCCTGGTGGGGCTGCTGGTGATGGAAATGGCCTTGTACTGGAGCTAGAGGAGCATGGGCTCCAGGACGAGGCGGAGGGCGAATTCGACGCGCTTTTTGGCGATGAAGAAGGGGATAACAATGGTCCTGGAGAGTATGAAAATGCAGAAATTGATCTTCCCGGTACACAGAGCCATACCGGGCTCGATATTTTGCATGACATGAGCAATGCAGTCGGCCTTGAGGACGATGGCTTGAATGACCTTGGTCTTGGGTTTGAGGACGAGACTAATGACGACTTGGACCAAATGCTGGCATCTCATCCAGGACCCGTGCTGTCCATTCCCCGGAAGCGTAAATCCTCCGAACTTGTTGTTGCCAAAACGGCAAAATTGCGTAAGCTAGTCAAGGATATGGAGGCTCGCCAACGGGCACGCATGGTGCGCAAGCATTTCCCCACATACTCGGCGGAAAAGCCCTTCAACTTCCACGACATGGTGCAACCAGAGCCCAAGTACTATGCGTTCAAGCGGCCAGCAATTGCGTTCAAATCGCGCCCGAAACCACTTGTTCCGTTGAAAATCACCTTGGACATAGAGCCTGACCAAAAGAAGGCTTTCAAGTCACGCAAAGGCGTGCTGGCAGACGTCACCCACTCCAAAGGAATCACCCACATCACCCAGGCAGACTTGGATTTCATTGAGGATTTGCATCAGAGCGGCGACAAGCTTGTTCAGGTGAAAGTGTTGCCCATAATGGAACTGGCGGGGGTCGAAAACGATAAATTCTCCGATTTCAGCAAAGATTTGGTCCTTGCAACGGCTGACTGGGATGATAACTCCATCATAAATGCCGGCGGCTCCGATACTGAAGAAGCTACCGGTGTGCCGGAAAAGCTGATCACGGAAAATTTCGAGTTGGATGAAATTTCCTATGACGACGAGAATATTCTCAATGCACAAATCAGCAATGAGAAGTTTGAGTTGAACATGAACGACCCAAACCTTTTGTTTGTGCCAGATGTCCGAAAAATGGACCACGTGAAATCAAAGGCAGTTGTGCCCACCGACAACAAGCTACTCCAACAGAAGTTCAATATCTCCAACGATAAGGCATATGAAATTTTGGAGAATAATTACAACACAAAGGTCAGAAGTCAGTTGAGTAATTTGAATATTGAGCATTCCATCCCAGCATTACGTCTCCAGACGCCTTATTACAAAATCAAGTTGAGCAAGGATGAGGCCCGTGCATTCCACCGCCCCAAATTTCAGGTCATCCAAGGTTCACTCATATGTTTTTCGAAACCTAGAACGCGTAAGAAAAAGAAGGACCGCGGAAAGACTCCTCAAGAGGTGTTTTCTAGAACCAGCGACTTGACTGTGGCTGATTCCGCATCCCTCATTGCTATGGAGTATTCCGAGGAATATCCTGGCATCTTGTCCAACTTTGGTATGGGAAGCAAGATGATAAACTACTACCGAAAAGAGAAGGAGGACGACAATACGCGGCCCAAAGCTCTTCTTGGTGAAACCCATGTGCTTGGTGTTGAGGATCGTTCGCCATTCTGGAATTTCGGCCATGTTGCAAAAGGTGATTTCGTTCCAACGCTTTATAACAACATGATCAGAGCTCCTGTTTTCAAACAGGAACCAAAATCAACTGACTTCCTCTTGATTCGCTCACAAGGCTGCGGTAATCACCAGAGACACTTCCTCAGGCGTATGGACCACCTCTTTGCTGTCGGAAATATCTTTCCGGCCGTGGAAGTTCCTGCTCCACATTCCAGAAAGGTCACCAATACCTCCAAGAATCGATTGAAGATGATTGTCTTCCGTACCATGAATCAAAATGGAACGGCGAGATTGTCTGTCAAGGACATTTCCCTGCATTTCCCTGACCAGAATGATATGCAAAATAGACAGCGTTTGAAAGAGTTCATGGAGTATCAAAGACAAGGTGATGACCAGGGATTCTGGAAAATCAGAGGTGTTGATACCGTTCCAACCGAGGAAGAAATTAAAGCTATGATCACTCCCGAGGATGCTGCACTTCTAGATTGCATGCAGCACGGTCAACAGGTTTTGGATGATATTGATTCCCTTTATAACGACAATGCTAGAAAACTTGATTTCAAGAAAGACAAGAAAGAAGAGGCTGAAGCTGAAGCTGAAGAAAAGAAAGACCTCGAGAAAAAGAAGAAAGAAAAAGATACCGACATTGATGAAACCATCGACGAGGGTCTTGCTCCCTGGAGCTCTTCTAGAAGCTTTATCATCTCCAATCAAACCAAAGCAATGCTTCAACTCAATGGAGAAGGTGACCCCACAGGAATTGGTCTTGGATTTTCGTTCCTTCGTGCAACGCAAAAGCATGGCTTCAAGCCTTTGATACCACCGCCAAAAGATAGCGTTCCCAAGAACACAACAGCTTCATACCAGCAAAAGCTTTATGAAAATGAAATTTCTAGGATCTGGTATGGTCAAAGAAGTTCCCTTACCGTAGATAATACGGAAGGTCACTCGCTTGATGATATTTATCGCGAATACAAGCCTCTTGATCATACTGAATACATCAAGAATAAGATTGACAAAGAACGTGAAGAAATCGTCAAGACAGAAGGACAAAAGGCGGCCAATCAAAATGTGTTGAGAATCACAAGACTCGTAAGAGACGAAAACAACATTGTGCAAAGAAAGGTGGAATACCTACATGATCCAAGATTGATAAAAGCATACATTAAAAGGAAGAAACAAATCGAAGGAGACAAGATGTCTATGGCAGATGTTAATGAAATCATTCCTACTAATGATGCAGAGATGAACAAGATCAGAAGAAAAGCTTTGGAGGAGAAAATCGCCAACCTCCAAAAGAGAGCTAAACTCAGCAAAGGTCGTAAGCCTAATAAGGATCCTTTGCACCTTGCTGCTGCCGCAGGAGGTACGATAATTGATGCCAACACGGTCATGTTACCGGATGGATCTATCGCATTTGGCGGTAAAGGCATTGGTAAGGGTAAGAGTACAACAAGAAGATGCAAGTCTTGTGGAGCATTTGGGCATATCAGAACTAACAAGGCATGTCCTCTTTACCATGCCACCAAAGGAGGCACCATTCAAATTCCTCAGGAACAAAAGGATATTTTGCTAGCATCAGTGAGGGACAGACCTGAAGGATATGAGTCCGTGGCCTCTGGTAACGAAACACCAATGGTGGATAACTCCGCTGCAGGAAGCCCGTCGGGCCCCGGTTACTGATTTGGCCAAGGGGGGGATAATGAAGCCCTCAAAAAAAGGATATCTATTAGAAGGTAACGAAAGCCCTTGGTAAGGACTATATAAAAACGGATTTAATTAAAATACAATGGGAAGATGAACCCCCCAGACACACCGTCAGTGTCTAAATGGTGTATCTAAGAAAATTGGCTCAAGTGAAAATGCCAATATTCGAGACAATAAGCAATGGTATCTGTAGGCGCAAGTGTCTAATGTGGAGCAAGCAAACCGCTTAACACCACATTCTATAAATCCGATACCAGAGTGGTCTGGACCGAATGTATGCCTTTTCCTCGGCAATCTCTTGCTTAATGACCTCGATGTCCAATTCTCTTCTTCCTGTGTCCAAGTCGATGTCTTCGAGTCTCACCATCAACATGTTCCAAGTACCGTTATATGTCTTGTGTCCTGCCCATAAAAGAATCATAAGAGGCAAAGAAAGACATCCCTGCCAGAAACCGACATTGGAGGCACTTTCGCCGATGGGCCAGATGGAAGTCCAGATGATACATACCACAATCAAGGCCAAGATTATGATACCGGAGATTGAGCCATAAACACCAGTGGGAGAAACAAAAAGCACCTCGTCGGTGGATCTTCCTTGCTTGGAAAGAGCCCATCTGAATCTGATGTGGGTGAAGCAAATGGCCATCCAAGTAAAGAAAGCAGCCAAAGAACACACCGAGAAAAGCCACGTGAAGACTTTATCTTCATTGTCGCTATCTGCAGCCAAGAAACCAAGTAAACCGAAAATGTTGGTGATCATAATGGCCACAAGAGGTCTACCGGCCCTGTCAATGTATCCAATGCATTTAGGAAGCAAGCCCTGGACGGCCAACGAAGCCAAAGAACGCGAGCAACCATAGACGGAAGAGTTACCAACAGACACGACTGCAAGCAAAATGACGGCGTTCATGATATGAGGAAGAACACGAACACCACCATTGTTGATGGCAATGACAAATGGAGAAGCAGTCACGCCACTGCCGGTAAGCAAACGGTCATCGTCATAAGGCACCAAGCATCCAATGATGATTGCGGTCAAAAGGTAGAAGATGGTGATTCTCCAGAAAACCTGTTTGGTGGCTCTAGGCAAGGATTTTCTTGGGTTTGCGGTTTCCGAGGCGGCCAAAGCCACAAGCTCAACACCACCGAAGGAGAAAGCTGCCGAAATGAAACAAGAGCACACACCTTTGAAACCATGGTTGAATGCACCTGGCTTGTGCCAGTACTGACCACCGATATAACCCTCATCGCCGGCACCGCAAATAAGACAGATACCGAGAATAATAAAGCCAATGACGGCCAAGACCTTGATGATGGAGAGCGAAAACTCAACCTCACCGTAGCCCTTGACACCAAACAAGTTGATGGAGCAGATCACCACGTAGAAAATGGCAATCCAAACAGAAGGGTTGATGGAGGAGTTCCAGTACTGAATGGTAAGCGCACAAGCCACTAATTCCGATGGGAACGAAATCAACCACGACAAAGCGTACAAAAGACCAATGGTGAAACCCCACGATGGGTCCACGAACCGAGAGAAGAAAGCATTAAAGGAACCAGAAACAGGGAATTGCACCGACATTTCACCTAGCGCATTCACCACACAGAACAACGAGTAGCCCACCAAAATGTACGAGATGAGCTGACCCGCTGGACCACCCTGCCAAAGAGCATACCCGGATCCCACGAAAAGACCGGTACCGATAGAACCACCAATGGCAATCATCTGCAAGTGTCTACCCTTCAAGCTCCGGGCCAATGGGTGTCTGCTAGTAGCGTAGATGGACTTTTCCATCTCGGTCATTTGCGACGTATCGATGCCATCTTCCTCCAAGTCAATGGGTTTGAAGGAATCAATCACGCGCTTGTAGATTGGTTTCTTCTCATAAGAAATGTTGGAGTAGACATCGTGAGAGTCGTGTGAAAACTCCGAAGAGTTGTGAGCCTCACTACCCAGGGTATGTTCTGGGCCGTGGTCACTTTTTTTTTCTAAAGACATTTGGATATTGAAGTTCTAATTTAGAACGGGGCAAGCCGAAAATAGAAGGGAACCGGAGGGCAAAAAAAAAATCGGGGGGAAACTCGAGGTTTCTTGGTCAAGCAATACCGCGTAAATTAACTTGAGGAGAAAAAAAAAAGTAAAAAAAAAAACTGTGGATGTAGATGACCACAGCTAGCGGAAGTGAGTCTGGGTTACCTTTATAAAGACACCTTTTTCTTTGCCGGGAAGTTTGCTTGCTCTCTAAGACTGAAATTGCCAATACCAACACTGCCCGATTGCTGTGGAGATCTCTGTAGATTAAAGGAAAAACTGCTTTTTTTTTGTCTAATTAACGTTTCTTTTTTCTTTTATATTGCCAGGTGCCTGGCATACAATTTCTACTCTCGGCCAAAAAAACGATTTGAGCCGTTCGACGCACGGGGTATGGCGACAGCGTGCCGACAGACCCACTCCGCGCGCAGGCAAACAATACGCACGTAAATATTGCACAGGAAAGGCTACACAATGGGATCTGGTTTTTTTTTTTTTTGGTTTTTCTTCTTAGTTTTAACCCGGGGTTTTGGTAGCTTTGCGCTGGAAGCATTTCCTTCAAATTGAAAAATTTAAGAGAAAACAAAATCATGGAAACAGTCGAAAGAGAATAAAAGACCAAAAAAAAAAAAAAGCAAGCTCCGTGCTGAGTTCCTGACTGAAACAACCACTCGTCGCGTACAAGCCACGTATGTTTTTGGAAGCAAATGGGTTCGGTATATGTGTAATGCACCAATTCTTTCTACGCGACTTTGTCCTGGCCATACACTACCACTTATGGCTTCGTATGTGAATCTCGGGCCTACTACCATTCCTGGCTGTAAAACACACCAACATAACAATTCAAACGCTTTGACCTTGAATGAATATTCAAAAATGACAAACTGAGGAATAAGAAGCAACAGTTTTCTTTTCCATTCAAAAAGAAAGAAAAAAAATTGGCCTATACTCATGCCGGGCCTCGGTGCAAATACCTTGCTAACTAAAACGGAACAGAGATATCTGACTCCGGCGAAAAGCTGCCACGCGACTGAGTTGGAAGCCCGCGTCGCCTGCACAAGAATATCTCTGGCCGAAGAGGCCAGATTCCGGATTTTCTCCACCTCCCCCGCTTTCTGCCATGCTTTCGTCACCCCCTCTGCTTTTGCACGATTTATTCTAAGTACCCAGGACCCTGGAGAATATGGGTTTTAAAGTGATATAATAACCAAGTTAATTGTGGTTTTTACTTGTTTCTGTTTGTGAGTTTCGTGAGTTTTGTGAGTTTCGTGTTTTCCATCGATAGTACTTCCTCGCCTATGCTTCTTGTACTGCTACCTGTGTGGACAAATGCTGTGCATGATGTACAGCCTTTATGTAGCACAAGCGAGCTGGATGTTTTCGAAAAAACTGGGTGCATTGGGTAAATACGAATATGAGGCATTAAAAGATTATTTGATTGTCGTGTCCTCTACTTTCCGGGTATCTCTCGATCGTCCGAATGTATGATCCAGGGCCTTTTTTCTGGCCTCGTCGCATCTTTTTACAGACATACTTCCCTCAATAAATTGCATGAAGATATGGCCCTTTATCTTTTTTTAATACCTCCTAGAAGTATGACCTGTTCTTAAGTCTTCTTTCATGAACTTACACTCCCCATTCCGGCTTCATTGGTGGTTAATTAAGGTGCAAAAATAGCTGCGGAATCACTATCTCAGCCAATTATTTAACAAAATCGTGAATGATGTGCTTTAGCTGCAATAACAAAAGATGACACACGCCAATCCAGTGAAGATTTAAATTATCATTTTATTATGTTCTTGGTGACTTTTCTTCTTGGGCCTTTCTCTGGGCCTCGGCTTTCTGTCTAGTGATATTCACTTGAGTGGCACTTTTACGAAAGAAAAGAGCATAATATGAAGGGATGATTCTTCTGCAAACCCATTGCTTCCCACTGGGCTTGGTATATCTGTTCTTTGGTACATATAACTATGACTGCCTACAATGATCGAACTTGAAATTGAACTTCTTATTGAGCTCCCTAATAAATAAATCGTTTTCTTCTTCATTCTCCAGCATGATGCAAGATTTTCACCCCTTGATACTCTGGGTCAATCCCTTCAAATAATCTCTTGAAAGAAGACCTTCTGTAGTAGAACTTCGACATCAAAAAGGCTTCGCAGGCGTAGAAACAGCCCCCTGCTATTAGTGCGTTTTTCGGTGTGATCATTATCAACGTAAGGTATATGGGTATTGTTGTGATTGAGTCTGTTCCTAGAGACACGGCTCTTTATAGTATTCACTCGATTAAGTTGCTTCTTTGTTTGATAATTCTTTCGAAATAAAGAAAAAGCGGTGTAAATATTATTTTCTGATGTATCCTCTTTTTTGTCATAGAAATTTCCCGACGAATTTCCCCTCCTGTAAGGTCACAACATCAGGTCTGGTAGACTCTTTCCAGTTCCCCGCACATTTCAAAGTGGTTGCGTGCAAATACCACTTGCATACCCCTCCAATCCAGAAGAAGCAGCAATGTCCATATGCATACTTCTTCTCTTAAGGGGAACATTAGTCGTCTCTTGCTGCGGATTCTTTCAAATCCCGCCCTAGACCCATGAAATGCAAGCAGTAAATCCAGTAAGATCAGAGTATAGGTGTTCTTTTTGAAACAAAGTAGGGTGACATCTCCAGAAAGACACCTCAAACATATTGTGAAATTATATCTAGTAAGACCGGGTGGTATCATTATTCGGTAAACTTGGCAAGAAATGTCCGACTATCATCATAGGTAAGTCAAACAAGTCTCTTTTCACTGTCCACACTGAGCAAAACTCAATAAAGCCCACATCCGCGAGCCTTGCGTTGGTCTTGGAAGTGGAGAGCCTGTTCTGAGAAGGCTTTTTGATCAACTTGCATTTGGTAAAGATGGTCAGGTGAAGACTTCCGATTGCCACGGACTTAAATAATCGGAAGTATTCCACGATTGACTCGTCGTCATACATTAATTCCATGATAAAAGTCCGTTTTGAAAGCACATCGGAGATGTTCATTCCCAAAATGTCGGCCAAATGTGCAGACATGGATACTATCTCGCCGGTTCTTCGCCAGATAATCATGGGAGACGCATTCAAGCGCGAGAGATTCTCAAAATCTAAAAGACACCGCTGGAAAGACATCTCCAAGAACTGAAAGTCAAAGGGCTGGAAAAGAGATTTGTGTGCACTGATAAACGTGGGGCGGTAAGACGCGATAAGCTTTAAAATCACAAGGAGATTGTTGCGCTTACGGCTCTTCTCGTCGGGGGTGGTGAACTTCCCCGTAACCGAGAATCTGTTTTTAAGGAAATGCGTGAGCGAGTGGTAGGACAGGGGATAATCGAAGTTGATGATTCGATTCGAATAGATGTCCTGGACTGTCTGGTAAATATGGTGGGATAGAAGTGGCGATACGTACTCATGTTCATCGCCTGCGCGGAGATCGAAGTTAAACCCGTTTTCTCGTGCACTTTTACCCTCGCCATCGCCTAGAGAGATGTACGGCCTTGTGTCGTGAAAATCACCGTCGCCTTCAAGTCCGTTGAAGAACTCTGGCGTCATGATCAGACCTGGTACTGCCGTAGAAAATCCAAGCGATGGCGACGTCGGCTTTGAAATAAGGTCGCCCAACATCATATACTCCTGGTTCAAGAACATCGAATTGAAGTTTGCAGTAGTGGAAGGTGTTGATGAAGATGGTGTGTCCCGGTTGGATTCATGGAAGGATTTTCCCCCCGTCTGTTCTGGAAAATGTTCTCCCTGTTGAGCAGGGTAAGCTTCACCTCGCTGGCTGGGGTAAGTTGCACCCCTCTGAGAGGCATAAGTTGCACCCGTCTGAGGCGAAAAGTTTTCGCCAGCACTAGCGTATGGTATTTGAGTAGCAAAATTCCCGACCGTGGGCCGCGTTTCTCCAATAGTCAGATCGGGGAAGCACTCTGCGCTGCTTGAATTCAAAGAAGTTTCGCTTGCACTGGTCGTTCTCTCACGATCACTCGCCGCCACGGAGATTTCTCGAGCTATAGACACGTTTCTGGGTATAGGCATGTCTCCCGCTATAGAGGTATCTCCCGCTATAGAGGTGTCTCCCAGTATAGAGGTGTCTCCCAGTATAGAGGTGCCTCCCGTTATAGGGGCTTTTCTTTGTGTTCTTGCTTTTTTCTCGCCCTTGGGCAATAAATACAGTGCCCTTTTGCGGACCACGTCCTTGCACTCGTGTTCGATCTTACGCTTAACGCAGTTCACGCATGGCCGCGTATTCAGACACTGGAGGTGTTTAGAATGGCAGAAGGTACATGCCCTCAGTGCTGGCTTCCGCTCCAACTTCTCTCGCGGGCTCAAGCGTCTGGTCATCTTGTGTAGTTGTTATGATATTATTTTGTTTTAATTTTGTTTTGTTTTGATTTGTTTTGGTTTGTTTTGTTTTGGTTTGTTTAGTTTTGGTTTCTTAGCTTTTTTTCTTGGTACGCTGTGACCCTTCACTCCCCTCTAAAGATATTTCCCCACGGGCATTCGGTAGGAAGTATCGCAAATATGTGAGGCCGGATTTTTTTTATTGAATATTACCCCGAGATTTTTTATTTGCTGGGCGTTGGCGTCAAACGGTTATGGTGGCTTTGTTTCTGGGGTAGCAAATCTGGGGTATCCCGGCGAAAGCAGGAAGCAGGAGGTATTTTTTTTTGGCTTGCCCGATGAGACCCTGAGGTGTTAGGTCCTTCCAGGCGACTTTAAGCGTAGTGCGAGTAAGGTGGTGCGAGTAAGGCGGTGCGAGTCCCGGGCCAGACCGGGTGCATATTATCACGTCATGTCTCATTCACCCACCGACCATCCACCATTCCCATTTTTGGTTTCACATTTTTGGTGTCAATGCGCGGAAAAGCAAAGCGAATTCCCGAAAAGTGTACAGTGAACCCCACCAGATGCACCAGTATTTGCATTCTTCTTGTTTTTTAATGGTGCACCTTAATGGGTGCAACTTAACGGAGGAAGTCTCCATCAAATGCAAACATGTTCGTTTACTCACTTGAATATTGGACAGAAGAATTTACTTTTTTGAAATGAACTTTCTTTTATCACAAACTAATATGATTCTATAATAAGGACGATTTCAAGAAGAAAATCATTTCACTCGGAATATATGACTGGGGTGAGGTGAGGATAGCAAAATTAAAGTTTCTCATTCTTAAGTTTCTCATTCTTTGGTGCATGTGAGCGAGGGTGCATCTAGCGGGGGCTCACTGTATCTTGTAGGATTCCCCTCCGCAAAGTTGTTGCAACACTTTCAATCCATGAATCTTTTGAGAGATAGTGGAGGGGTCTCTTTGAGAAGGTGTTTCAAGTTTTGATTGATTGTTTTCATTTTTTTTTTTTTTTTTGTCACAACCAATTATTGAATCTAAGTTGGTGTATTCCGCAGCCTCGTATACCGTAGCCTCGTCAAGAGGTAGTTGTCAAAAGAGGAGGACGAGCCAGTGTGGACCCGAGGGCCTTTGAGACGTGCACAAAGAATATTTTCGTAATATAAAGCCCTTGTTTCAATTCCCATTTATTGTTTCTTTTTTTAATGCCGGTGTATTATGGCACTTTCAACATCTCTTTGTAGATGTTGTCTAAGCACTGGCCTGCCTGGAAGTTCACTGGTGATTATATTATTTTTTCAATATACCATACCACCTGGATCGGTGACGGTAGAAAATTTACAGTTATAAACACAAAAAAAAGACTTTAGGACCGCCCTCTTTTTTTATTCCTACCATGCAATCAATTATTTAGACACTGAAAATGCATGTTGGGGATGTACACTTCCGCAATACTTCGGACTCAAAAGGGTGCCACCAAACAAATATTCAGTATGATATGTGCCCTGATGATATGACATTTTTTTTTTTTTCCTTTCCTTTATTTTTCTTTTTTTTCTGCCTGAAATATGGTGCTTCTCTAGTTTCATTCTTTGGCTCCAAGAAAAAAGTCTCATTTTCTGGCTCTGCTCCGACCACCTCCACCATGTCTAATATCAAACATGCGCACTGCTATAAGACTGCTTGAATTGCAAGAAAAATGAACTCCACTATTAAAATTCACCAGCAAATAAGGTCAGTAATAAATATCTCTTATAAAATCACCTATTCAAAATTTGAATTTATTCTGGAGACTTTTCGATTTTTACTGACCAAAAGAAAGTTTGTGTCGAGATTCTCAAGAACAAAATTAACAACTTAAATCAAAAACTGTAGTGGAATTCAAAACCAAGCTTAAAATTATTATTTTATGTTCATAAGAATCCTTCACATGTTCACTGCCCGGTTTACAAATAAAATTCTAATTGCTGATAATATTAGAAAAAAAATTCATCTACTCAGAAAAAGTCGAACAGTTTGACACTGACGTGGATTTGGGAGGGGCGTATGAAGGTACGCTTTGTTCACACACAACCACAACATGGGTATGGTTTGGCCAAATTTTCATTTTCATTTTAATACCTAGATACAATATACATAACGTTTAAGGGCGTGTAGAAAGATTGATGGAGGTGTAAAAGCTGTCTCCACCTATCTTGATTTGGCCCCGTGTATCTATCAATTATCAAGATACTAAATCTGTGGCACAGCGGCACCATCTCCTCTCAAATCAGAGCCCCCAGACCAGGCAACCTTACCGCCTTGCCCAATATTTTTGATACACTGCCCCCTTCCAAACACTGCCCTCGAATATCCCTCAACAACATTAACATCGTGCCCCTTTGCCGCTAGCTGCAGCACCACCGCTTCACTAATTCCTTCTTCTATTCTTACCAAAGTCGCGGCAGTAGAAACTGGCCCAGAAGAACCTTTACCCAAATCGAGATGCCTTGATTCTTCATTGGGCTCGAGACAGAACCTAGGTGCATCTAAAGCCTCCTGAGGCGTAAACCCAAAAAGCACAAGGTTCATAAAAATTTGGACGTGAGCCTGCGGCTGCTCCCAGCCTCCCATACATGCTACCGAAGCAAAGAGGTCATTTGTCTCTGTGTCAGTTATCAACGAGGGAATAATCGTATGATATGGTCTTTTACCTCCTTCCAACGAGTTTATGGCATTGTGGCTTAGATTGAAGTTTGCCCCACGGCTTTGCAAAGAAAAGCCATAGTCATCTGGAATGATACAGGAGCCAAAAGACGAAAAAACAGAGTTTATGAACGAACACGCATCACCAGATTTGTCCGTCACCGTGAAATACACAGTGTCACATTTATACATGGGGTCTGGGACAATATCAATGTCTTTCCTGGTCAAAACGCGGTCCTTGAGTAGCAATTGGGCGCGTTCAGCCAAGTGCTCCTCACTAAGCGCGTGTTGGATGTCGATTTCCGGATGGAACTCCAAATCTGCAACGAAATGCTCCGAGTCGTAAAATGCAAGTTTCAAAGACTCTATAAGAAGGTCCAAGTATTCTGCAGAGTTATGTTTCAAATTTGATAGTTCGACTTTTTTGCTCTTTGCAAGCTCTTTAATATAACCCAAAGCAAAAAGCGCCACAATACCTTGCCCATTGGGTGGGATTTCCCAAAGCTTCTTGCCCAAGAATTCTAAGCAAATAGGGTCAACAGTTTTGGAAGTATGCTCTGCCAAGTCATCCAACTCCATGTAACCGCCCAATTCTTTGACCTTGGCTACGATTTTCTCAGCAACGTCACCTTTATAGAAGCCATCTTTCCCTTGATCCACGACCTTCCGAAACAACTTAGCTAAATGCTTGTTGTGGAAAATCTGACCTGCCTCACAAAACGAGCCATCGCTGTTGAGGAAAGTTTTGGCGTTTTCTCCACTTTGGTCAATTAAATTCTGAGAAGCTCCACTCCATATTTTTGCCGAGATTTCGGAAACCACAAACCCGTTTTCGGCAAAGTCTATAGCCGGAGCAAAAATATCCTCGAGGGAAACAATTCCTGAACCCCATTTCTCTACGGAGTCCAACCATCCAGCGATAGCACCTGGGACAGTCACGGAATGGACGTTCAAGAGCGGGATCCGAGGCCCGGTCACTCCTGGGTGCTGCCTAACCTTTTCGATGGACGTTCTTTTGGGCGATTTCCCACATCCGTTTAAGCCATGGACTTCCTTTGTTTTATGGTCGTGGAACAAGACAAAGCAATCCCCGCCAACACCAGTGGATGGAGGTTCTACTACACATAAAGCAGCGGCTACGGCCACAGCTGCATCCACACAATTACCTCCCTTTTCCAATACCCTAATTCCAGCAGCATTGGCCAATGGCTGGGAGGAGGCAACCATACCTTTTGTGGAGTTGACCACCGACCTTCTGGAGTTGAAGCGACCGAACATTGTGGATTGAATGAGGGAGAAATTTTGACATTTTACGAGCCGGAGTCTTATCGGCGAAAATGTCAAAAGAGTCACCAGAGCTCATAACTCTATTGTGTAGGATCGCACTGTTTGAAATATTGCGGGATTAGGCATTGAAATTCCGACCCCGAAATGTGAAGTCGATATTTTAGACCATGGTCACGTGACGAGAAGGTACCGTCGGCGCTAACGTGGAATACATTGCTGGAAGTTTGCAAGAAAATCAAAAAAAAACCCCAATAAAACCAATAAAGAACTGATTATCTCTAAAGGCAAAAATGCAGGAATGTCACTACACTTCCATTATATAGAAGCTATCTGGTACTTCTTGGTTGGGCAATACTTCCCTGGCCACATTCGGATCACGCTCCACCCAGCTTAGGGTCATGATCAAAAAAGCCCAGTAGGGGAATACCAGGCTCAACAACAATAAAGGTAATCAATCGATCATATTCCAAAACATACCTCAGAGCTAATTGGAAGTGTAGTAGCTCAGAATTTATATATTTGGTGCACCATTTTTTTTCTACTTAATATAAAAAAAAAATATAAAAAAAAAAAAAATCTAGTGGTCGCGTGCCGTTCTTTCGCGGGCAATTAGAATATGCAATTTGCCGGGTATAAAGCGGCAGATACGAACTGTTCTATTTCATTAAACCAGAAAAGCATTAAATACATCTTTTTCATTCAACTTCAGCCGGCCCAGCTTTTTCTTTTGAAGGCCATAGACTGAACAGTGGGCCGATTTCCTTATTATGATGCACGTGTTTGAATGGGGCTAATGATGGCTGAATCTTTCTTTTAACAACCCGAGAGCAGTGGTACATCTCCAAACGTCACGGGCCAGGATTATAAAAATATTCTCTACTTCTGAATTTATTTTAAAAATCTCGATACTATTGTTTTTTTTTTTTGTGGTGTTCTATATACCAACTTTAGTTTCATCGTTTGATGACTCAGAAATATGTCTTCAAAGAAGCTTTCCTGAGGTGAGTTGGGCGTATCTGTTCTGTTGTCGCAGAGCCTGGGGGTTTCGACAAATGGGGATCACAAATACTTATGCGTGAAGTTGAGCGAATTTTGAAGACGATTTTATAAAAACCAAACTTTTTGGAATTTTGCTCACCGGTCTCCCAGATTTTCCAGTATCCTCAAAAATGAACATTGAACCAGTGAGAAAATCGGAAATCTTCAGCGAGGCACCGAGAATAAACAAGCCAAAAAAAAAAAAAAAAAAAAAAAAGCCGCACTACACCATTGCAAATCATTTCATCGTACTTGGGTCCAAACTTTTTTCCATTCATTTGAAATTTCAAAAATAAAAAGAAAAAACCTATTACCTATATTTTTTTCCGGATTCTAAAAAAAAAAAAAACCCCATTCTTGCTCTACCTGCACCCCGCAATCAGGTCAAAGACCGGCTCGGGAATAGTGCGGCGATGCGTCTAAATCAAACATAAGAAAAAAAAAAATGCCAAGCTTTTTGCTTCGACAATCATGCATTACACCAGAAGTCTGCCCGCCTATTTCTGTATATTAAAGTTATCTTTTTCATCGGTACCGGTTGTGATTCGATGATTCATGTTTGTTTGGTTGTATATTTGGGGAAACAAGTTTTGTTTATCAAGTTATTGCATCCTTAATGCACATATTGTTGCATCTAGCCAGTGGTTGGAATAAACCAATAACTCCATTTCGGTCATGTCTGTGGCCATGCATCAGTAATTTAAATTATAAATATGCTTGATTAGCCCGCTTGCAAAGGTTTTCTCTACTAACTTGCAAACCATGCGTTCCCACTTTCTTTCACTCGCTACTCTCTTGGCAACAGCAACCACTGCTAGTGCTGTGGCATACACTGCCACCATCAATGGCTTTGCCGATGCAGGTTATAACTACATTCCTGAATGTGCCAAGACCTGCGTTGCTAAAGACACTTCTCTGACCCAATGCCCCTACTGGGAAATGGGCTGTCTCTGTGTATGGACACCCTGGAGTTCTGCTGTAGGTGAATGTGTTGCAGAGGCATGCAAAGGTGCTGATGTTGCCCTGTTTACAAGTGCTGCTACATCCGCGTGCTCTTCCTATGGCGTTCAGTCACCATACTGGAAAATCGGTTCGACCGCGTCATCAAAATTGGCAGTAGCAGCTAGAACCGACCACCCTTCGGTCACGGGGGCTATTTCCTCTGCTTCACGTGGCATTTCTTCAAGAGGCTGATGAAACTAAGCCTAATTCTGTCAGCTCAAACTCTTATGTCTATACCACAAGGTCCGCTCCTGTGATCACATCATCATACCCAGCCCCAATCACCGGTTCTTCTAGTAAAGCAAAGCAATCCTCCGACTTCTTTCATTCTAACCATACTAAAAGTATCGTGAACGATGTCTCCGTTTACGTGAACGGATCTACGACTATTACCAGCACGGTATGTACCAAGTGCAAGACTTTGAGTGGTAGTGGTACAACCACAATGTATATCACCGTTACTAAGGGAAAAACGTCGACCATCACAGCTGCGTGCTCATCGTCTACAACATCTAGTAAGTTTCAATCAAGTCAGCCTGCTACCAAATCTTTTGTTTCTTTGGCTCTGTCATCATCTGCTACCAAGCTGGGGTCTTCGTCATCGGCTGCAAAACCAGCACCCTCATTATCCGTTAACAAAGAAAATACCATGTCTTTCACCACCAAACCAACTACTTCTTCACCTGCTATTAGATCGACAACCATCTCATCAGCCGTGAGGTCTGATTCTGCGAAATATACTGGTGCAATGTCTTCATCATTTACCAGATCTAATTCCACTTCAACTGCTGTTAAGCCCCTCACCCCTTCATCTATTAATGGAGCTAGCTCATCACCAGCTGTGAAATCTGCTGGCTTGTCATCGATCGTGAATTCAGCAAACTCATCTACTGCCAAGTCTACTGTCACTGTAACTGGAGGCGGAAATTCACCAGTATCACACAGTTTCATGACGCTTGTGGTTTTATTAGTGGGAATTGTTATTAACTGAGCCTTTTAAGTAATTTTGTTTTTATAATAATGTTTATAATAATGTTTTATTGTTCAACGGGATATGAGTTTCTACCGTATAAATGTAACCCAATCAAGTATAGTCACACAAAAGATCAGAAAAATCAACACTGAAAAGTATTTCTCATTCTTATTTCTGCAATAACTTTCAAGATTATCTTGTTATAAATAGTATGTATCTAACCGAAAGACTCTTGGTAGCAGTAAACATCTGGAGCATTTGGAACCCACCGGTTTCTTTCGCAAGCCTTTTTTACCCGGCTATTGAAAGCTCTTGGTCCACAAGAAATACAAGCAAACGCCTTTCTGTATGTTGGAGAGCAAACTTTACCCACAGAAGTAGTGACGATACTTTCGATATCGGGGCGACCATACGATAGAGAGAAGCCACATTTGGCTGTATCTAATACCGAGTCCAGAGAAGTAGAGTTTCCTTCACGCAGGACTGTTGAAAATTCCCGGGTAACCTCAAACTTTTCCTTCTTGAGATATTGCTCATCTTCCAGTAAGCCAGAAACTTCTTGACCTTCCAGAACTTCTTGGATTTCCAAAACATCTTGGGCTTGCAGACCTTCTTGAGTCACATGGAGACAAAGGCGAGCTCTTCCCGAGTTGAAAAACGGAATAAACTCTTTCCAAAGGTGGTCATACCATTGCAAGTTGGCAAGGTATTTTATGGAAAAAACAAGAGTTATCTGGGCATGTTTTGGACGGTACAAATAGTCGTCGAGACCATCTCTCTGCTGCAAAGTCTTCAATAGGTCTAAAGCAACAGGTAATGTGAAAGATGCACCTGAACCAGCAGAGAAAAACACAACTGAATCGAACTTGGTGAGTGGCTGGTAATTGGCTCCAAATGGACCATTGATTCCGGCTTTTATATTGAAGATTCGGGGCAGCTGGAAACTGGAGATCAAGTTTTGGAAGCTTTCAACGGATTTGGCCAAGATATCCACTTCTTTTTCTTGTGAGCAGGTCTTGAGTTGGTCTGTTGAACGTATTGACTCTGTGAAAGAGTCACATACTTCTGGATTGACTCCAGTGGTAGTTTCAACAGACGACTCTGGATCTTCTTCAGCAGCCATTTTGTTCAATCGTTTATGTAACTGTTTAGTAAATCCTTTTTGGACTTTGATGACCAACACCATTTTTCCGGAATCAGGCAAGGATGAAATGGTAAATGGGTGGTACGCGAGAAGTGCAACTTTGTTGCAGTTGAAAAGAACATGCTGACCTGCTCTCCATGAACCGTATCTTGGTACAAAGCACCAGTACCATTTTCCATTATTTTTGCGGATCGAAATTGGGATCGACACTCTTACGGTAGAATCATCGAGGATCTCAAAATCACATCTACCTTTGGTAGGTCCTTTTCGCTTGTGAAGGATGCCAATGACTCTTCCAACAATTCTGTCAACCACCAAAAGATGAACGCCCAATATGACGGCTGCATGGTTACCACCGTTATGAAAATAAGCAAGCAAAGTCATGACGAAGTTGAAAAATCTGTGCTGGGCCAAGAAGAAATCGAAGGCGAAATTACGAACAAACCTCAAAGAAGCAAGGTTCAAAACACCGAGACAGGAGAAAGCTATGAAGCCAAAAATCTGAGGGGGGATCTTCACCATGATGTCGAATTGCATTCCAAGCCAATACTTAAGAGCTAAAGCCATGTGGATTATGGCAGTAACAAACATGGATCTGCCGTACCATTTATGGAAGAAGACAACCTTATCGGAAGTGAGACCCGAAGCAGCAGAAAAAAGGTTGTTTTTGGTCACAAGTATGAAGATAACAGGAACATGAGCTATTGAAAGTCTGCCCACTCGCTTGGACACAATGTAGTACCAGGTTTCGTATGTGAGGTCTTTTGTCTCCAGTATGGCAAAGATCGTGTGGATGCCAATGTGAAAGGCCGCAACCAACAATAAGCTCGGCTGGAAATAAAAAGGTCTACCAAGAAAAGTTACACAGAATGTCTGGGTCACAGCTTCCCAGTATTTGAGAGAGGCGAAAAACGGCTTATACCTTAGACCTTCTGCATTTCTCTTCCCCCTAAGTATCCAGGGCACCCATAAAAATATAATTCCGTGGAAAACAGGGAGGAGAACCGAAACTAAGACTGAAAGAAAAAGGTACTTAAAGTTTCGATCTCTCTCCACATAATACTGCTCATGGAATGGGATGGTCATTTTTTTGTGGGGTAAGGGGCTGATTTATTTTCAGATGAATGGAACAAAGAAAAAAACAAAAACAAAAAAAACTAATGCTTCAGGAACTGGAATGAGGCATCTATTATCTTATATTAATAACAATAATCTGCTTTACCAAGTAAAAATTCCAAGGAAGCCTTATTGAATTTTGTGCCTGGGAAAGGAAAGAGTTGGAGAAAGTCATGGGCAGAGGCTTATGAGCGATATCTCCGGGAACGAACCGTATAAGAAAAAAACGCAATCATGTGTGCAGAAAGCGGAAATAAAAAAAATGCAAAAAACGCCTTTTAGATAGAACCGAAACCCCTAAATTGTCTTTCGGGCATTTCCGGGGTTTGAAGAAATGCACATTTGCCGCAATGTCTCGGCGAACAAATTATCTATATCATCAGGTGCAGCCTGGACCTGCACAATTCGTATGTCTTACGAAGACAATCCCAGAGACATCCCGGCGAATTGTCTCCAATGATGACTTTTTACATAATTTAGGGAAATTATTTTCTTTTATTTTCAAAAAATCAATATATAAATAAACTAAATCGAAATCCAGGGGTCGAAAATTTGAGTGTCGGCCAAATTGAAGTGGACTGATGGGCAAGATAAAGGTGAGCCTGCATCGGAAAAGGGCAATATACACAACCGAGCTATTTTTGCGACATCTCAAGGAGCCAACCAAGGAGCCGAGACGGAGAAGCGAATTGGCATCAGAAAAAAAACTTCTTCAAACCATAATTTTTTCCTGAAGTGCCGTATGAAAATACCGGGAACTTTTATATAAATCATGTAGCGTATTGAAGACACTATTTTTACATTTTTGAAGCCACCAACGACATTTTCACCCTAGACATGTTGTATTTCATCCAATTTTCGACTTTGCTTGCCTACGTAGTAGCTGCAAACTGGAGCACGTACCCCTCTGTTTCCAAAACAGCTACAGTGAACGGGTTTGCTGATCCAATTATGAACAATTTGCCCAAATGCGCCCAAAGCTGTGTGGGCTTTTCTACAAACAATACGCCATGCCCATACTGGGATACCGGGTGCTTGTGTGTGATGCCTCAATGGTCCGGCCAAGTGGCGGCGTGTTTTGTGTCTGCGTGTAGTGCTGCCAGCGATCTTGCCAGCGCCACATCTGCCGCCTACTCCTTGTGCTCTTCAGCAGGTGCCAACGTTTGGATGATGCCCGCCTCTCTTTCCACCGAGCTTCAGAAGGCTGCCCTGACTACGGCAGGGGTGGTTTCTTCTACGCCAAGCAGTGGATCTGGCACAAAACCAAAGCTCTCAGTCTGTTGCGGTGACCGCCCCCATGACATCCTCTAAAGGAGCTGGTTCCGTCTCTGGTTCCGTCTCTGGGTCCTCTGCTAGCTACTCTAAAACTATAGCGTCCACAGGTTCTTCCTTCCAGTACCCAGAGCAAGTCGGCGAATGCCGGAAGTGCAGGTTTCCAAACGAAGAACATTGTAACCCTATTCTCTGTCGTTTTATTATCAGTGTTAGCTTAGATAAATGTGAGAAAACTTTATATCGAATAAATTAAAATTCTTTAAAACTCCGAGTAATAGGCAAAGCAGCTGGGCATCCCTAGAGAAATGATAATTGCTGTGCTGTGTTGTGCTGTGCTATGATGCACTGTGCTTCAGCGTACTACGGTACATTTTTCTGATGCAATTGATAAAGCGGCATTTGATTGTGCCTGCACGGTGGTTGGAAACGTCCTTTTTTTTTCGTTCTCTTCCCCAACCTTCTTATGCTCATAACCAAAGTAATTTGCTCTGAAAAAGCCCCCTTTAGTGCCGAAAAAAAAAAGCGGAATTTTCAAAAAAAGCCGTGGGGAAAAAGTTTAAATACGACATAGGGGTTTTTTTCCACCCAACGAACTTATAATCCAAGGAGCCACCTCTGGTGTATCTGGAAAGATTCTTCCCAGGGTGTCATCCTAAATAACCCCAAATTGCGATTTGACGGGTTGACGGGTGGACAGGCTCGTAAGAAAGTGTCGATTCTCAGTCAATGTTGGCGAGTAACCCCTTTCCTCGGGTCGGTCGGACATGCATGCGGTATGTCGCGCAATGGTTTCCGACATTCCTGCAACCGAGTCCGGAGATGGCGAAATGTTGGCCCGTATGCCAGAATTGTAATTTCTAATGGAGAAGTAGACCTACAGAGCAAGTAGGGCACAATTGGAGGGCAGGGTGCTGCTCGAATACGAGGCGGCTTCGAACCGAAAAATTCCCTCCAACGGAAGTATAAATGGGTGGGCACTTCCTACTCCTGAAATACTCTTAATCCGAACCCTCACTACCCTAACTCTCACTCGCTATGTTGTCTACCATTATTCCTATCGCTTCTCTTTTGGCTCTCGCCCAAGCCGGATACGAGACTTACCCATCTGTGGCCAAAACTGCTTCCATCAATGGTTTTGCCGACAAGCTTTATGGCAACTTGCCTGCTTGCGCTCAACAGTGCGTCAAGCAGTCCACCTCCTCTACACCATGTCCATACTGGGATGCCGGTTGTCTCTGTGTGATGAGCAACTTTGGCTCTGCGGTTGCCAACTGTATTGCGCAGAACTGCCAGGGTGCTGATGTGGGCTCTGCTGAGTCTTTGGCCACTTCTGTGTGCTCCAGTGCCGGAGTCCCTTCTCCATACTGGTACATTGATAGTGGTGCCTCTTCTGCTTTGGGTGCTGCCGAGGCCAAGACGGTGGCTGCCACCACCACTGCCACCTCTTCAGCTGCTGCCACCCAGACTACCAGTGCAGCAGCCGCAGCTGCTACTTCTAGTGCAACCACTGCTTCTTCGACTCAAAACGCTGCAACCACGTCCGCCACTACATCGGTTACTACCCCTATCACCACCTCTTCTCAGCCAACTACAACCGCTGCCACTTCTTCTGCTGCTGCCGTCTCTACTGTACAAACTTCTGCTGTTTCTATTTCTGCTGCCCCTAGTGTGCTGTCTGCTTACAATGCTGCTGCCGGCGTTGCTCCAGCCGCTGCTGCCGGTTTGGTCGCTGGTGTGGCCATGCTTTTGTAGGGCTGATCCTTATACCGTTTAATTCGCTTGTTATATATCTTTTTATTTTTCAATGAATTTTTTGACCATCTAAATTTTTTTTACAGTAAATAGAAGGGCCATTGGTTTTCTTGGGTAGTAGAAACTTTCTAGAGGTGCCGTCTTGGTATCAGGCCCAAATTCTTTACAGTACTGCATAGTCACCAACACATGCCTATATAAAACACCGGTGTCTATCCTATGAAAAACATCACAATAAAAAATAATATTCAGAAGGTTGAATACAAATTCAAGTCAAGCCAAAAAAAAACCAAAAAAAAACATTGCCTAATTGCACGAATACCAAATTACCTTAGTTTGCCCTGGTCTATTGGAAATGCCTGCACAATAGCATATTCCTCTGTTGCGTAGACCAACACGATGATACTTGACGATTTTAGAAAGCATCAAAAAAAGAGTAGCGTCTTTCTCAATAAGAAGCCCACCGATAGCAAGCTTTCACTAGAGCAAATCGACTTATCATATTGGGCCCATTAGATTTGTGAAAAGTTGCTAAGGCTTTCTGGTCGTGCCATGTTCAAGATATGGCAATACGAGATGCCAATCCGATCGCGTATTTTGGTGGCTGAGCGGAGGCACAATCTCTTAGGTTGTTTAAGCAGCTGCAAAATTTGGGGGTTTTTTTTTCCTTCATGCTTTATCATATTTGTACTTCCTCCAAAGTAATTAAGCAAATGTACCCATCCATATTTGCTGACGTTGTGCTGATGTTCCCGCTGCACCAGGTCCAAAGTTCTACAAATTCCTTTCCATAGAAGAGTCTCGGCCATCCGTATATTCCAACACTATACTAGGGCCGCACCCCAGCAAGCCAAGCCTACATCCTTCCTTTATTGAAAAAACCAGAGGTCAACTACGCCATACATAAATCTTTTCAAAACAAGCATTCAAAATGCCCCTTCTTGAAAACAGAATCTGGTCGCTCAACGAGGAAAATGAAATCGCCACTAAGCAAATCTGGGCCATACTTTTGAAGCAATTTGGTTACGATTTGGACAATTTCACCTTTGAAGACCTCGAGAAACCACACAACTTTGTCGCGTCCAAATCCCCCAATGCACTCCCCAAACTAGCCTCAACATCTATTCTTCAGGACTTAGCCAGCGTGTCTGAAAAAACCCAAAAAGTATATCTGCTGTTGAATGGGGAGGCAAAATTTGTCTTTGGAGATTTGGACACGTCGGTGAAGGTGCCCCAGAAAGATAGCCTCGCATCACTAAAGAAATACAACTCTCTGCAATTGCATCAATCTTTCTTGGGTTCTTTGAGAAATGATAGTCCCGATAACGAGATTCTACGTTTTGCCCGGGCTAGAAAATTTCACGTGGTGCCTGCGGTTGAGATGGCAGCTGCGTGCATGGCATGGAAAGTTGAATCCCATCAGGTGAACAAATGGGTAATGGAGGGAGATGCTCCGTTGGCCTTTTCCAAGAAATACCCGGAGCTTATACGGGCGTTTCAAATGGAAAAGGTATTTTTCAGGGGACGTGGTAAAAATGGAGGACTCATTTGCATTGTTCGCGTCAAAGACCACTTTGGTAGTGACTGCCCAGAAAAAGACTTCCAGAGGTTGATTTGTCTTGTGATCGAGTACGCCAAATTTAGCTCGAGGAGCTACAGCAATGGGGTTGATGGAATCAATATTTTATTTGACATGTCGGGATTTTCGTTGAAGAACGCCGATTTGACTGCAGTGAGTTTCTTGGCCAAAGCATTTGAGGCAAATTATCCCGAAAGCCTCTCATGCATCTGGATTCACCAAGCCCCGTGGGTTTTCAACGCAGTGTGGAAGATCATCAAGGGCTGGCTAGACCCTGCGGTCACGGCAAAGATCCAATTCACCAAGAGTTTTTCCGATTTGGAGACCTTGGTCGACAAGAAATATATACCAAAGCATTTGGGAGGCCTAGACGACTTCATACCTCAATATGTGCCACCTACTGTGGAAAACAGTGGTGTGCTTCCCGCAGATGAAAATTCAGCCAAGCTTATCAACCAAAGGCATCATTTATTGTTGGCATTCATAGACTCCACAATTGCCTGGATCCAAGCGAAGACCACCGAGGAGTCTACCAAGTTCCTCAATGCCAAAATTCAGTTGGGTGGAGAACTAGCAGAAAACTATGTTCGCTTGGATCCATATATCCGGAGCCGAGGTCCTTTTGACCGGGACGGCACGTTATCTGATGTAGGGATATAGAGTGTTTGCTCTGGACAGACATGGGGAACTTGGGTTATTGTTGCGTCTATTCGATGAAAACATTTCATATTTCCAGGGTTTTTGGGTACCATAGAACGCTTTTCACCATCGAGTTGTTGAGTGAACTCATCAGTCCATAGGGTTAACCAAGGTCCTTTAGACCTATAAAGAGTTGGGTCGCCGTAGATTCCAATTTTGACAAGTTCACAAGTCACTTCACATAGTTGATATAGAAACAAGGGTTAATGGAAAGGTTGAAAGAAATCTATGGGGAGTTAAGGAGTGCCAATGAATAAATCGTCACCGCAAACTATTTCCAAACTTATCAAGGAAACAGAAGAGCGCGAGCAAACTTGTCTGTGGCCACATGCCCCGTGAAGAAATCCCATCTACGGAAAAATACTACGGAATAGTCTAAAGGGGGTTGACATTTGTATTTAATCCCTCTTGAACTCCAAGTTTCGAGAAGGTGCCAGGTCTAAATTTTTCTTCCAGCATCAGGTAATACGTAGGCAGAAAACTTCATGGAGCTGTTTTACTGGAACCTTATAGTATTTGGGGGGTGGGGGTTTATAAAAAAAAATTAACGCAATGAAAAAGAAAAATTCCTAAAATTTGTAAGCAGATAAATCACCTCCCCAAAAAATATGGAAATCACTCTTTCGGTTTTTACTGGCTAGGGTGACTCCCAGGACAAGAGATAGTGACTGCTTACCAATAACATACTGCATGGAGTGGTGTTGGGCAGCGCTGAATGATACCGCATTTGCTACTTCGCCCGTTTGGGGTCCGAAGCAGTTTTCTAAGATTTAGAAAACAATTATTTATGAAAATACTGATTTTCGCCTAATTTTTGCCTTTTGAAAATTTCCTTAGAACAAAAAAAAAATTCTAGATATCTTAAAATAGAGAAATAACAAACATCCGACGTTTTTAGTAGAAAAAAGGAAATGTAAAAAACACGGTCGGGGGCTTGTCGGGGGGGCGATGATCGCGCGAGAAAAATTTTCCTGATTGGGACCGTTCCCGACGCCGCCCGACGCCGTCCGACGCCCACACATTTTTAATATAAATAGCCAACTTTTTGTGAATTCTGAAGTTTTATTTTTTTTTTTATTTGTCTCAGATTCTTCATCAGAAAAACCCAACTTTTTTCGTCACTACTATTATCAATTTTAATCATGCCTGGTGCCTTATCTTGGGAAAATGTCTCTGTGTCTTCGGGTGCAAAAAACTTGCTTGAAGATGTAAGTGGCCAAGCCACGCCTGGAACTGTGACCGCCCTCATGGGCCCATCAGGTTCAGGAAAAACAACCTTGCTTTCTGTTTTGGCCCAAAGGACTAGCAGCTTCAAAAACTTTGATATCACTGGAGATGTGGTATTAGGTAGTGACACAGTCACCAGTGCTCTTCTCCGTGGAGTCTCTCGTTTTGTTGAACAAGAGGATCATCTTTTGGGGTGTCTCACCGTTAAAGAACTGATCAACTTTTCTATCAAAATGCTGGATGGTATGACTACTGAGCAAAGAAATGACCTTGTCGAGAAAACTATCGATTTCTTTGGACTTACTAAACAAAAAAACACCATTGTGGGAACAGCTATCCAAAAGGGTCTCTCCGGTGGACAAAAAAGGAGACTTTCGGTGGCTTGTCAGGTGGTGACAAAGCCCGCGGTTTTGTTTCTTGACGAACCTACATCTGGATTGGACTCCAAGGCGTCTTTTGAGGTGATACAGACATTGAAGAAGTTTGCCCAAACAGAAAATGTAATTGTTATTGCATCCATCCATCAGCCCTCAACTCTGACTTTCGATTTGTTTGACAATGTCATGTTTCTAACTGAGGGAAAAGTTGCTTATTCTGGTACCAGGGATGATATTTCTTCGTATTTTGAAAGTGCTGGCTACCCAATTCCACCCCACTACAATCCGGCCAGAATACGTGTTGGATTTGATTAACACTGATTTCAGTTTGGGCGAAAATTCCCAGAGAGAAGCTATGGACACACTTGTTGAATTTGCCAAAAATAGCCAGACGTCTTCTAAGTCTGATTCCTTGGTAAGTCCATTCGAAAATGAGAAAGTTCAAGTTTTGGAGACCGAGAAGGCTTCGCCTTCTGAGATTTCGAAGACTTTTGCGTTGCTCCAACGAGGAATGATCAAAGCCCGCCGTGACTATTTAGCATACTATGTGAGAGTGGCCATGTACTTTGGCTTGGCTATTATGATGGGAACCGTGTGGTTGCGCTTGTCTTACTCGCAGGAAAATATCCAGCTTTTCACCAACGCAATTTTCTTTTCCGGTGCCTTCATGTCCTTCATGTCGGTGGCATACATTCCTGCCTATCTCGAGGACTACTTTTCCTACAGAAAAGAGAGATCTAATGGACTTTATGGCCCATTTACATTCATGATTTCCAACTTTGCCATTGGTGTTCCATTTCTATTTGGAATAGTGGTGATGTTCTCTTTGATTACGTACTTTATGTGCAACTTCACCAAGTCTGCAAGTGGATTTTTCTATTATGTGCTCTATTTGTTTGTCAACTTATTAGCAGCAGAATCGCTCACTATTTTGATTGCAACAATTTTCCCCGTGTTCGTTGTCGCCTTGGCACTCACTGCCTTTGCAAACGGGCTCTGGATGGCCGTGGGAGGCTTTTTGGTGTCTGCTTCTGTGTTAAACGATTTCTGGTACTACACGTTTTACTGGATAGACTACCAGCGTTACGCTTTCCAAGGAATGATGTTCAATCAGTTTGAAGATACCATCTATAAATGTGGTTCTGGCTGCAAATGCATGTACTCATCAGCTTTGGAAGGCCAGTGCCTCATTCAAGGTGGGGCTGTGCTCAAAGCTTTGGGTTATGGCGCGGCTAATCATGGTCTTTGGGTGGGCTTGATGTTGGCGTTAACTTTTGTTCTCCGTTTTGGTACCTACCTCGTTTTGAAACTTCGCAAATAAATGTTCCGTGATTGGGCCACCAAAGTGAATTGCTTCAACTTTTTTTATATTTCTATTTTTATCTTTGAATTTACTCTTAAAATATCGACTTGTAGCTGTGAACGAGATTATCTGACGGCTGAGAGCTCATCTGGAACTACATTTACTGCAATTGGGAATCCATTGAAATAAAAGTAGGATGGAAACACGTGACGGGTTTCTAAATTGAAGCAAAAAAGGAAGGGGAGAAACAGGACCACATCAATCACTTTCGCCGACCGAATGTCTACCCTCTTCATCCTTTCCAGTTTGTACAACTTTCTTGCTCGGATTACGTTTAAAGAAGAAAAAAAATCTTGGCAATGTTTTCCCGTCTTCCTAACCATCCCCTTTAAAGTAGCAGATGGTGGTGTCTTGTTCAAGCTTGTGATTGTAGGAGAGAATCACCGAAAATAGAAGCTTTAGCAGGTTCCCCACAAGGGTGAGATATGTCTAGCCAGGTACTCCGAGAATTGAGCAAATAAACTTTCCACAATAAGAATTCCTCGCGGGGAATAAAAGCAGTACTTTCATCCAATTTTTTTTTCCTACTGGTTCTATAAATTTTGAAGCACAAAGCCGGGAAATTATGTGTGATGATCAAACATTTTTTTTTCCGATAATGCTTGAAAATTTTCCCGTGCTAGATTAGTTTATTAAATATATGTGGGAGCCTGAAAACATCATTCTTATAATTTTTCTTACGCGTCCCATTGTTTCAATAAAAAAAACACGACTAACGGCTGGGTGCCACGGCCAAACAAGACAACACACCGCAAACATAAATACGCGTTTGGAGAGTGGTATACTCAGTCAACAACTTACTTTATTTGGCCAGATAAAACCCAATCGGACAGAAACAATGATTCAATAAGTTGATCTTGTGTTTTAAAAACACCGAACTCAATGCAGATATTAGGCACTTGTTCTGATAGTAGAGAGGGCATACAGTATTTATTAGATGGGTGGCAAAAAACCAGTTGCGAAAAAGTGACAGAGAATTTGAATGGGATTTCTTTTTTTCCTTTAAAACCTAAAAAGGAGTCATCATTAAGTTGGTGAAGATATGCTCTATTCTAAGCTAGGTTTGAAGGTACCAGTAAAGGTCTTCAGCACGTTAATGTCTTCGCGCGGTCAAAACCATTCGCGAGGTTCCCGCAAACTAGTGTCTTGGAAAAGGTTGTTACCCCGCATTAAAAGCGAAAAAAATTGGTTTATGGTTTTTTTCAAGACAATTGAATGACTCTTTCGTAAGGAAGAGCATTTCTCAAAGAATTCCAGTTTACCAATCATTATGGTGGGATTTTAGACTGTCATTTTTGGAACAGAATTAGGAGTGCAGATAGCACAAGAAGGCTATTTGCTCAAACGTAGTCACGTGTTTTGGATTATCGTATTTGTGTATTGATGTTAATTATCAGCCACTTGAGGGATATGTCTATTTGGTAGTTGCAGGGAGATATTTATTCTCTCAGGTCCCCGACGAAGTTTGGTAAGCATACACGTGCTAGCGTCACTCTTCACTATTGATGGTCATTTCAAGAAAAAAACGAAAAAAAAAAAATCAGCTCAGGAAATCTACCATGCTAATAAATGCTTATCAAAAGTTACCCATTGATCTTTCACCTAAATATAATGATAATTCGTAAACTTTGAAAATATTCATTGAATGGTTGTTTCTACAAAGCTGTTTATCTTGAAGAAAAAAACCCACGTTTAGGCTCAAGATAGGACACGTGATCACTGGGTGCAAAATTATCTCCGTCTTTTACGTGGACATCACCAAAAGATACACCTGATCCAGGGAAGGTTTGTGAAATACGACGTGATGTATCACGAAAAAAACGAAATTCTACCATTCCCGAGAAGACACGACATATTAGATTTTTTTTTTTTTTTAAAGAATCATCATAAGAAACTATATGTATGCGAAGCTCATTAACCGAGAGTTCCCACAAAGTCCGGTATATCTAGCGCCACTTCTTTGAACATAAAATCAAAACTCGCAAATTTATTAGCTACGAAAAAACGAAAATAGTACGAAAAACGAAACCTCGCAACCATGATCCAGGGATAATGGGCTCAGGTACAAGAATTATTTCATCACTCGTAATTTTCATTAGTAAGAGTCTTTATTTTTCTACACATGTCTTTTTTTCTGAAGTCCTGCGCGCACACATATCCTGACATTCCACCAGATAAATTTATTGGTTAAAGTGTTAGAGCAAAAGGCCACAAGTGAAATTCCTAGCAAGAAATTTGTAAAAAGTGATAAATTATGCTTCATGGAAAATGCCTAGTCTCCAAAAATGATAATATCACAAACATCTCCACTGAAAAGGGTCGTTGAAATTGCTAGGACAAATAATGTGTTGTTAAAACCACATTGTACACGACATACTCATAAACTAGAGACCTCAGATTGTGCAACTAAACGCCACTTTCAGCTTGTAAATAAAGATATAGCACTATTATTCATACGGGCTCTTGGAAAAACTTCCAGCTGAAAGTTTCCTCAAAGAATCCTCAAGCATAGCGTGGCTGGAATTTCAAGAAAATTGCAGCCATTGTCACTCGCAAAACTCCGCGTGTTGATAATAAACCCGTCAACAGCACCGCATTGTTTGCTGATAAAAACACCAGTTAATTCGACTTTAAAAGACTTTCTAGGGTACCCCAATTCCATGTTTACATGGTGAGAAAAATCCAAAAATACTGAATCCAGTAGCTGGCCAAATATCTGTTTCCAGTCAACAGCGACAGCCAGACAAGAAAAATTAGCAGCGTTTGGAAAGTATCGCGTTTGTGGCATGGTGTTTTGAACTCACAGCAATTCCAGAAACACGAAAAAGTCCATGGTTAAATGCATGCCACTATTGAATAAATACGTTTACAAGTAAATATTCTTGCCAAGACATGTACGTCCAGTACTTTTTTTAGCGCGACGAGTAGTCATGTTTATTCCAATATAGGGCGCACGTTACTAAAAGGGTTCCGTTTTGAAAGTTACGCGCGTTCTCAAATATGTCCTCAGAAGTAATTCACCATGGCTTCACACGCTCCAGTGGGCTTCCAAAGCAGCAAAACGCCGAATGGACTTCCACACAATATTTGTGATTCCTTGTTTATGTGTTACGTTATGAATGTGTTCGCTTACGCGATCGGCGTTGAGCACTATCTTTTACCAATTGTAGGCCATGTCCACAAAACGCGCGCCATGTGCTTCGCGCGGGCTCTCTTTCCCTTTCGGAAGCGGTAGCTTTCTGTAATTATACCAGTACGCTGATCGTAATTCCAAATACGCCTACTGGGAGGAATTCATGGCCTTTGTTTCTTTTGATGTTTTCGGCATGCTTACGAACAATCGGCCCTATTCGCCAGCATTTGTTTTTGCTTTTCTTGTCGATCATTGACCCAAAACGCGGTTCTGTCTGGCAGGCCATTGTTCCCACACAATAGAAATGCGCCTGATATGGGTTCTTTGTTAGCATTTTTAGTAGAGCTATTCCAAGCCAGCGCTGATTTGATAAAGCGATAAGCCAGTCACCAGGCGCTTATAAAAGGATGTAGAATTCTCCACCCAAACCTTAATTTCACCAAACATCCAAAAGCAATGAGAAGCATCAACATCATAGGACTTTTTTCATTGGCCACTGTTGCCCTTGCCACCAATACCACTCCCGAGCTACCAGGTCTCGAGGCAAAACTCTATAATATCCCGTTCGAGTATGAGTTTGGAAACAACAAGCCATTTTATGATGGTCTTTCCAACAAGTTTGCGCTTTCAAAACAGATTGCTGAAGTCAAAGATATCAATTTCGACTTTTCTCAAAAACCTGACTCGTGGATCATTGCCGAAGAATTGTCAGGATTTTTTATTGCCCCTGAAACTGGTGAGTTCAAATTCTCTTTGGATGCGCTGATCAAAGCGACTTTACAATTTGGAGCTGGAAAACTGTGTCAGACAGATGCGCACAGTAGTGTTTCGGAGAAGGTTTACAAATCCTCGGAAAAAGAACCTTTGGTGGTGCACCTTTTGAAGGATAACGTTTATCCTATTAGGGTTGTCCAAGTTGTCCCAAAAGAATCCGCAAATCGAGAGGCCACGTTCATTTCCTTGCTGTTTACTTCTCCTTCCGAAAAATACGTAAATGACATTTCTCCCTATGTTATGCAGCTTGAGGTTGTTGATTCCGATAAAGAGAAGAAAAAAGGAGCTAAACCCAAAAACTCGATCAAGTCTTGTAAGCCCACTGGCAACCAAGTTCAGGGATATAAACAGAGAACTTTCCTTAACGCGGAAAACAAGAAGAAAATCGAATTAAGTAAGGTTTTGATGTCACAATACGAGGACCTGGGTGTTGTTCATAGCCTTGACTTTCCTGCGAAGATATATGGAGAAGTGGTGAATCAGCGCAAATTTGCAATTGAACTCATTGGATTTATGAAGGTTCCTGAGACCGGAAAGCACAAACTCGAGTTCACTTTGAATGGCGGTGCTTCGTTTCAGATCGGCAAAGAGGACCACACTTCGATAGATTCCAAACCAGTTTTGAAGTTGAAGACCGATAGCAAAAAAGAAACCAAGTCCGCAAGTATTGATTTAGTTGCTGGAAAATTATACCCGGTTAGGATTGTCATTGTGAACAAAAGAGCGGCATCTCAATTCCAACTCAAGTTGTTTCACAACGATGTGGAGATCAATCTTTCAGATGTGTGGTTCCACAACCAAAATCCTGTGTTAATTTCTTCAAACCTTGATGAGTCTGGAAACGAGAGGGGTATCTCTGATAATGGAAGCTCTTCAAGTGGATACGGATCTTCAGATTCTGAAAATGGTGCAGAAACTTCAAGCTTCCTGGGAGATCTGGCAAGTATCACCTCAGATGAAACGACTAATGACATGTTTTGGAAAGGAAACACAGGGTTATCTTCATCTATTTTTGACCACCCCGAGAAGAAATTGTATCCGGAACTTTCAAACCTCGACCTTCCAAATTTGCCCAGAGAAAAATTGTTGTCAGCATTAAAGTCTTCCGTTGCAAAGTCTAGAAAGCCAAGATCACCTTCACGGACTCACCCAGAGAAAGTCTTGCTGCCATCCCCAGAGAATCCAGTCCATGAGAATGATATCCAACCTGTTGCCGAAAAATTTAGAAATGGAAATGTTTCATCCATGCCTCCACTCAAAGAAGCATCTGACTTTCCCAAAATGGATGAAAATGAAATCCCAGTTATGACTAATAGTCTTGAAGATGGAAAAATGACTCTCATTCCCAGTGATACTAATATTTCGAGTGGCGATGAACAAGGTTTAGAAGACGGTAAGATTCATGTCTCAGAAACGTCTAAGGCCTTCACCGACAATAGAAATCTTCTCTCTGAAGAAGATCAAACCTTGAAAGATTCTAACGCTGGTTTAGATTCCAATAAGGCCCGTATTTCAAAGGGCGTTGAGGTTGAAAATGACCCCGAAAAAGGATCAGAGGGATTTCCTAAATGTGATGTCCTGTTTTCGTCAAGTTGTTTTATCGCTACTGATGCAACGGGTCAATCGCACAATCTTGGATCAATGAAGGAAGAGTTTTCAAGCACTTTGAATAGTACAACCCAGCATCATTTGGAAGTTGGGAGTTTGGATGACGGTTCTCCAGGTACGGCGAATGACTTTTCTGACAATAGATCAATGAACATGAAAGTCAGCACTAAAGCCTCTATTGAACCCAAAATCTCCGATAATTTAATGTCTCTGGGCCTGGAAGAGGCACCTCTTTTCAATTCTGCCGGTATATCGAATTTATTCAAAGCAAAATTAGCTGGTAACATTGGGGCTTCTTACAATGAAGATGAGGCCGATCATCAATTTTCTCAGGCTTTTGAGACAGAGGGTGAAAATCCAAGAGAGCTTTACGCAAATTTATGCTTGAGGGCTGTTTTCCGACTCAAAGCAGGTTTTTCGAATGTTCAAGTTGAAGATATGACTACTTTATCATCCAATTGCGAGAGCTACTGGGAAGAATTGGAAGCTGCTGGAATGATGAGCAAGTCGGAAATTTGTGAACTTTTGGTTTGTGATGATGATAAAAAAAGTTCAGAAAACACTCAGGCATCTTTGGGGGAAATTCCTTCTTCAGTGTTTTGTGGTGTTGAATGCGAAGCATCTGTGGGTTTCAATGACATCAAGATAGTTGAAAGCTCCCCTAAAACTATCTGTGTTGATGATTGTGAGAATGTCGGTACGCACAAACATAAAATAAGTATCCCTGATGAAGACCGTGAATCTGACAAGACGCAAACAACTACCCCAATCCCGACACTCACTTCATTTATCTGTATCGAGAATTGTTTAACTGACGACCTCAAAACTTCCACAAGTACCCAGACACTCACTACGACCATTTGTGATGAGAGCTGTCAAAAGTCAGAGGGGTTCGAGACTATTACCCAAAAGCATACACTTGTACCATCAGTTATGGATGAAGGCACACAAACTATCACCATCACTTCGACGAGCTTTAGACCAGCAGGAACGGCCCATGTTGACAGTTACACCGGCATTCTGACCTTTTATATTGCAAAAGAACACAATGATAGTTCCCGGATGGATAAGGCCAAGGAAGTGGTTTATGAAGCAGGTGCTAAGAAGACTATAGCTAGCTTTATCACTGTTATTGGAGCCTTTGTTGTTGTGGTTTACATTTAGTATACTAGAAGAGTTGGCAAGAATATTTTACGGTGTCTCTTGGCCAAAAATGAATTACGGTGAAATTATTTATGTGCCATTACAGTACATTTCAGCTACATAGATATAATAAAGTGACCTGAAATTAATAAGGTAAGTATTAAAAGTGAAGTCTTTTGCGAAAGATTCGATTGTTTTGCACAGTTGTCTCTACTTAGATATTGAGAAAAACTCAAGGTGAGAAGATGTTTCATCACTCGACCGCAAAGGATCACGGGAAAGCTAAATTGGTCCTCACTTTAAGGGTAAGGGTATACTGTTCATGAACCAAGTCGGATCCAGTGGCCCTTTAGATGAGTCATTCTGTAGGGTGTAGACATTCGTGCTGAAAATCGGAATTATAATCAAAGGATAGGAAGGTTCTTGTCATTTTTAAAACCCTAGCTGCTGTATATTAAAGAAAGATTCCCTACACTCTGGGCCTATCTGCATATGCTTCTCTTGAGTCTCTTCAGGTACACAAAGAGAAATATGAGCCGTCTGAGGCCAATTTTTGATGGGGATTAACAATTATTTCTCGAATTTCTATTGGTACCAGAGATGTGTTGCTAATTGATTTGAAGGTCAATCATCTGTTTAAATTCTAATATTTATTCTTTCGTTTCGCTAGACTTCATTTCTTAAATAGCTTTGATTTTTCTCCGATGAGATTCTTGTCATATCACTCTATAAGTTCAAAGTGCAAGTGGTGGAATATTTGGTTTTATTAGATTCTAAATGTGTATCACCTGATGTCTTTCACGACCCGTCCATGGGTTTCGAGTACAGGAGTCACTTCCAACATGATGATTTTCAATTTGAGTCACCGTCAAGTCTTAAGACCCGTCAAGTCAGTTTTCTAAGTAAAGCTTACTTCTTGAATTAGCCAAAAACTTTATATCTACTCAAATTTGACATTTGACATCATATATCCGGGCAATTTCATGTGGGAAGCATCATTAATCCCAGTAAAAAAAACGTTGTTGAATCTTCTTGTTTAAATCCCCTAATTTTCCCACATTCTTAAGATCTGGACTGAAAGAAAAATTATTACAAAATTACTTGAGCTTAAATGATTTCGTATTCCCTGTTGCTCAAATTAACTTTCCGTAGTCTTGAAAATGGCTGCGGCAAACCTAAATGTAGGAGATACCCGTTGGGAGAATGAAAGAAGACTTTTTTTTAATAATTTCCGGCTCATGGTTTCCGCGCACTCCCAACTTCCAAGGCTCTTAAATTGTCGATTACGAGATAACAAATAAACACACAATAAATTTGAAAAAATAACTCAAAAGAAACTTTGGACATATATAAGTATTGAGAGACGACTTTCGGAAAATCCGAATTTTTTTAACGGTTTCGCCACGTAAAGGTGAATTACCATTCTCTCACTCACGATGTTTGCCGAGACTTTTGGGTCAGTTTTCCAATATTCTCCTTAAATGGATTGAAGATCAATTGTGTTGTTCGAGTCACCCTATTTGACCCCACCACCTTTCTACTTGGATTCTCTGCTCTGGAAAATCAAAAAAAAAAAAAAAAAAATACACAAATAGTGAATTATCAGGCAAAAGCCGATTCATAAGGTATGATTAAAATGAAGACAAATTACCCGACGACGCGTCTCCCATCTCATGGGCGGGAAGTGCACGTGCGGCGTACGCGTCCGCGCGAATCATGAACTGAGTGTGAACACGTTTGAAATTATTTTCGCTCCCCAAAATTATAAAGGTCAGAGAATTGGGTAATTTGCGGAGAAAACCCCTGGGGTTTTCCTCTCACTTTTATCTTTAGACATACTTACGGTTTTCTTTAAACGCCTTTTGCAATTACGACTGTCGTATTTCTGACTTTTATGTTATTGCTCCCGCACTGAATGCTATTCAAGAAGAAAAAAAAATAGGGGGATTTGAAAGCAATTCTTCGTACGAAGGACAGAAGTAAGAAAATAAAAAGGGCTGAAAATATAATACACACAAATTGTATCTTGATTTTTCTATCCAAGTCTTCCTTATGCAGTTGCTAGTCACATTATTATCAACCACTAGTCTCAGCCCTGTTTCCAAAATTGACCACAACCGGACATAGATATATTAGTTAGCTGATCGCGCCAAGTCTTTGTTAATTATCAGAAGAAAATGCCACATTTCTTTCACCAATGAGAAGCTACTGATTCTTTTGTTTTTGGGTTTTATTGCCCGGGCTAGCCGTGCAAATTGTTGACCGTTTGCTCGACGACACAAAAATAATCGTAGCAATATAGCAGCTCAAGGGAGTAGCATAATAATATTGAAACTAACAGGTTGACTCCCAAGAAATTAAGGCCAAGACAATCCGAACAGGTAAAAGTGGTCTGGCTCTATCTGGAAATGTTAGAGGGAAATATGTGGGATTCTAGCTCAATCAGAGTAGCAATCTCTTTTTTTTTTTTTTTTTTTTTTTTTTTTTTTTTTTTTTTCTATCGCTATCAGAAGCTTATCTTTCGCCGAAGAAGAAAAGCAAGTCTCATGATGGTATATGATTATCGGCCTATAGAACATCATGCGGCGAAATCGCACTCCTATAAACCCTTGTTGCCCGTTCGTACTGAAATTTCCTTGTGTGTGACATACAAAACACACTCTTCGCTTGAAAGTTCGTTTACAGAAGATCGAGTGAATTTCATATGTAGATTTGAAACAGAAAATTTTCTACCGCTCTGAACCCAACTACATTTTTCTCGGCACTTCTTTTTGAAGCATTAATATCGTTTTTTTTTTCCTCTGTAAAATGATGAGCCAAAGTACATTCAATCCCAGGGTCATTAATTAGAATTCCATGATTCAAGTGCTAGTTATTCAAGGAATAAAAATATCAATAACATACTTCAACTTTGCGGTGGAAAAACTCAAATTTAGAGTTTTCTAAATGTTACTTAACGATGATATCTTGTTCATTAGAGGCAGAAAAATATAGCAAGATATCTACCATAGGAAGATCTTTTGGGCACAGCTATCCGGCCAAGAAAAAAAACCCTCTGGAAGAACCGCTCACTCAGAATAAAAATCCTTAGTTTCAAATCCGGAAAACCTAAACCTAAATGAGCATGATTATTCCTTTTCTTAACCCTGAAGTAAAAGTTGTGAGCTCATTAATATTTTTATCAAATGTGCATCTTTTGTGAACAGACTCCATCTCGTCGCACCACCAGCTTGCCGAAGTACGCCTTTGGCAGTGCCTCTATATGCCGTATCGCGAGTGTTTTTCTTCCATCAAAATCTGGAATTGCAAACACCCGGCCATATCACTATGCTCCCAACCAAAATTCAAAAAGAAATGGGCGTTGCCCAGCAAAGATGCAGTTTCTGGGTTATCATATGCCTCTAATACCATTTCGTTATAAGGATGCGGCGTGCTTCTTCGGGTGCTTCTTTTTTGTATTATTTTTCGCCCTCAAACTACCCGCTGAACACCTCGAGTACAAATGATGCGCATTGTGTTGATTTTCGCGAGCTTGTTAACTTTAGCACTCGCTGAATTAAAAGGATGCGACCCTTCGGCGGTTCTTAACAAAGGATTTGATGTGACATTCTACCGATATCCTCTATATGGTAGAGACTTTAAAGAAGACCCTACATTCTATAACGGAGGTTACAAGAAGTATGGGTTTTTGAAGACAGTTACCGGCATTGAAACGATCAACTTCTCCAGAACCAGTCGAGGCGGAGTAGTCGTTATGGGAAATATCTATGGTTACGATATATCGCAGTCCAATTTTACGATGACTGTCGGAGGTTACTTTTTGGCTACTCAAACTGGCGATTACCGCTTTAACATGTACGCTGATGATGGTGGCTATTTACAGTTTGGTGCTGGACAGTCTTGTTGCGGTAATGCAGTTGATGATGTCATCGGTGATTCTTTTAAAGCAGAATGGCCCGCGACCGCCAATACTATTTTCACACTTCAAGCGGGTGTTTACTACCCAATGAAGATGGTATTCGTGAACTGGAACGGACCGGGTGGCCTCAACATAAGATACACTGCCCCGGATGGTTCTATTGTAACAGAGATGGGAAGCCAGGTATACCAAATTCGATCTTTTTGTACAAAGACAACCACCGAAACTTGGACTGGCTCGGATACAAGGACCATAACTAGATCTGACTCTTTTTATGAAACTCATGTCGTGGAAGTGCCAACTCCCACTGTGACTGTCACATCATTTTGGGGTGGTAGCGGTACTACTTCCACTACCGTCACCGGTGGTCCCAACCAAACTAACACTGTTATCGTCGCGTTACCCCCAGTCACCACAACCTCTTACTGGACTGAATCATTTACAAGTTCCAGAACTATTACACCAAGTGAGGGTGGTCAGCCAACAGTGATTGTTGAGATGCCCCCAGTTACAACAACGTCTTACTGGACCGAAATGTTTACAAGTTCCAGAACTGTTACAGCAAGTGACGGCGGTCAGCCTACTGTCGTTGTCGAGATGCCACCGGCCACTAAAACGTCTTACCGCACCGACTCCGATACCAGTACAACCACTATCACGCCCACTGATGGTGGCCAACCAACACTTGTTGTTGAAATTCCTCAGGCTACTACCACGTCCTACTGGACTGAATCATACGCCAGCACCAGAACCGTGACTCCCAGTGATGGCGGACAACCTACGGTCGTTATTGAGTTACCTCCAGTCACCACAACTTATTACTGGACTGAATCATTTACAAGTTCCAGAACTGTTACACCAAGTGAGGGTGGTCAGCCAACAGTGATTGTTGAGATGCCCCCAGTTACAACAACGTCTTACTGGACCGAAATGTTTACAAGTTCCAGAACTGTTACAGCAAGTGACGGCGGTCAGCCTACTGTCGTTGTCGAGATGCCACCGGCCACTAAAACGTCTTACCGCACCGACTCGATACCAGTACAACCACTATCACGCCCACTGATGGTGGCCAACCAACTTGTTGTTGAAATTCTCAGGCTACTACCACGTCCTACTGGACTGAATCATACGCCAGCACCAGAACCGTGACTCCCAGTGATGGCGGACAACCTACGGTCGTTATTGAGTTACCTCCAGTCACCACAACTTATTACTGGACTGAATCATTTACAAGTTCCAGAACTGTTACACCAAGTGAGGGTGGTCAGCCAACAGTGATTGTTGAGATGCCCCCAGTTACAACAACATCTTACTGGACCGAAATGTTTACAAGTTCCAGAACCGTTACACCAAGTGAAGGTGGTCAGCCTACTGTCGTTGTCGAGATGCCACCGGCCACGAAAACGTCTTACCGCACCGACTCCGATACCAGTACAACCACTATCACGCCCACTGACGGTGGCCAACCAACACTTGTTGTTGAAATTCCTCAGGCTACTACCACGTCCTACTGGACTGAATCATACGCCAGCACCAGAACCGTGACTCCCAGTGATGGCGGACAACCTACGGTCGTTATTGAGTTACCTCCAGTCACCACAACTTCTTACTGGACTGAATCATTTACAAGTTCCAGAACTGTTACACCAAGTGAGGGTGGTCAGCCAACAGTGATTGTTGAGATGCCCCCAGTTACAACAACGTCTTACTGGACCGAATTGTTTACAAGTTCCAGAACCGTTACACCAAGTGAAGGTGGTCAGCCTACTGTCGTTGTCGAGATGCCACCGGCCACGAAAACGTCTTACCGCACCGACTCCGATACCAGTACAACCACTATCACGCCCACTGACGGTGGCCAACCAACACTTGTTGTTGAAATTCCTCAGGCTACTACCACGTCCTACTGGACTGAATCATACGCCCGCACCAGAACCGTGACTCCCAGTGATGGCGGACAGCCAACGGTCGTTGTTGAGTTACCTCCAGTCACCACAACTTCTTACTGGACCGAATCATTTACAAGTTCCAGAACTGTTACACCAAGTGACGGTGGTCAGCCTATTGTTATTGTTGACCTCCCTACTATTGCGGGACATACATTGACATCTACATGGACAGGATCGTATGTCACCACGATCATTTCAACTGGCGCCGATAGTTTTGGCACTCCTATCATCCAAATTCCCGCTGCCCCCATGTCTACTTCTACCTGGTCTGGCTCTTATACCACCACTGTCACTTTGTCGCTTGAGACCCCTGTACTACTTGTGCCCCTACCATTAACCTCAACCTGGACAGGATCTTTTACGAGAACGACGATCATCTTTGGCACTAATGGTCTTCAGACACCGGTTGTCGAGATACCTGGTACACCGATTTCCACCTCCTTCTGGACTGGATCGTTCACTAGTATGACTGCCGTGACTGGTACTGATGGTATCGAAACCCCTGTTGTTCAGGTTCCGGTGTCCACTTCTGTCTGGCCTGGGTCACTCACTACTACGACTACTGTGACTGGTACTGATGGACTTGAGACTCCTGTTGTTCAAGTTCCGATGTCCACCTCTCTCTGGACTGGGTCCTTCACTACTACGACTTCTGTGACTGGTACTGATGGACTTGAGACTCCGATTGTCGAGGTACCTGGTACACCGATGTCCACTTCTGTCTGGACTGGGTCCTTCACTACTACGACTACTGTGACTGGTACTGAGGGTATCGAAACCCCTGTTGTTCAGGTTCCGATGTCCACCTCTCTCTGGACTGGGTCCTTCACTACTACGACTACTGTGACTGGTACTGATGGACTTGAGACTCCGATTGTCGAGGTACCCGGTACACCGATTTCCACTTCTGTCTGGACTGGGTCCTTCACTACTACGACTTCTGTGACTGGTACTGATGGACTTGAGACTCCGATTGTCGAGGTACCTGGTACACCGATTTCCACCTCCTTCTGGACTGGATCGTTCACTACTATGACTACTATGACTGGAACTGATGGCATGGAAACTCCTGTTGTTCAGGTTCCGATGTCTACTTCTGTCTGGACTGGTTCCTTCACTACTATGACTACTGTGGCTGGTACTGATGGACTTGAGACTCCGATTGTCGAGGTACCTGGTACACCGATGTCCACTTCTGTCTGGACTGGGTCCTTCACTACTACGACTACTGTGACTGGTACTGATGGACTTGAGACTCCGATTGTCGAAGTACCTGGTACACCGATGTCCACTTCTGTCTGGACTGGGTCCTTCACTACTACGACTACTGTGACTGGTACTGATGGACTTGAGACTCCTGTTGTTCAGGTTCCGATGTCTACTTCTGTCTGGACTGGGTCCTTCACTACTACGACTACTGTGACTGGTACTGATGGACTTGAGACTCCGATTGTCGAGGTACCTGGTACACCGATGTCCACTTCTGTCTGGACTGGGTCCTTCACTACTACGACTACTGTGACTGGTACTGATGGACTTGAGACTCCGATTGTCGAGGTACCTGGTACACCGATGTCCACTTCTGTCTGGACTGGGTCCTTCACTACTACGACTACTATGACTGGAACTGATGGTATCGAAACCCCTGTTGTTCAGGTTCCGATGTCCACTTCTGTCTGGACTGGGTCCTTCACTACTACGACTACTGTGACTGGTACTGATGGACTTGAGACTCCGATTGTCGAGGTACCTGGTACACCGATGTCCACTTCTGTCTGGACTGGGTCCTTCACTACTACGACTACTGTGACTGGTACTGATGGACTTGAGACTCCGATTGTCGAAGTACCTGGTACACCGATGTCCACTTCTGTCTGGACTGGGTCCTTCACTACTACGACTACTGTGACTGGTACTGATGGACTTGAGACTCCTGTTGTTCAGGTTCCGATGTCCACTTCTGTCTGGACTGGGTCCTTCACTACTACGACTTCTGTGACTGGTACTGATGGACTTGAGACTCCGATTGTCGAGGTACCTGGTACACCGATTTCCACCTCCTTCTGGACTGGATCGTTCACTAGTATGACTGCCGTGACTGGTACTGATGGTATCGAAACCCCTGTTGTTCAGGTTCCGGTGTCCACTTCTGTCTGGCCTGGGTCACTCACTACTACGACTACTGTGACTGGTACTGATGGACTTGAGACTCCTGTTGTTCAAGTTCCGATGTCCACCTCTCTCTGGACTGGGTCCTTCACTACTACGACTTCTGTGACTGGTACTGATGGACTTGAGACTCCGATTGTCGAGATACCTGGTACACCGATTTCCACCTCCTTCTGGACTGGATCGTTCACTACTACGACTACTATGACTGGAACTGATGGCATGGAAACTCCTGTTGTTCAGGTTCCGATGTCTACTTCTGTCTGGACGGGGTCCTTCACTACTACGACTTCTGTGACTGGTACTGATGGACTTGAGACTCCGATTGTCGAGGTACCTGGTACACCGATTTCCACCTCCTTCTGGACTGGATCGTTCACTACTATGACTACTATGACTGGAACTGATGGCATGGAAACTCCTGTTGTTCAGGTTCCGATGTCTACTTCTGTCTGGACTGGTTCCTTCACTACTATGACTACTGTGGCTGGTACTGATGGACTTGAGACTCCGATTGTCGAGGTACCTGGTACACCGATGTCCACTTCTGTCTGGACTGGGTCCTTCACTACTACGACTACTGTGACTGGTACTGATGGACTTGAGACTCCGATTGTCGAAGTACCTGGTACACCGATGTCCACTTCTGTCTGGACTGGGTCCTTCACTACTACGACTACTGTGACTGGTACTGATGGACTTGAGACTCCGATTGTCGAGGTACCTGGTACACCGATGTCGACTTCTGTCTGGACTGGGTCCTTCACTACTACGACTACTGTGACTGGTACTGATGGACTTGAGACTCCGATTGTCGAGATACCCGGTACACCGATTTCCACCTCCTTCTGGACTGGATCGTTCACTACTACGACTACTATGACTGGAACTGATGGTATCGAAACCCCTGTTGTTCAGGTTCCGATGTCCACTTCTGTCTGGACTGGGTCCTTCACTACTACGACTACTGTGACTGATACTGATGGACTTGAGACTCCTGTTGTTCAGGTTCCGATGTCTACATCTGTCTGGACTGGGTCCTTCACTACTACGACTTCTGTGACTGGTACTGATGGACTTGAGACTCCGATTGTCGAGGTACCTGGTACACCGATTTCCACCTCCTTCTGGACTGGATCGTTCACTACTATGACTACTGTGGCTGGAACTGATGGCATGGAAACTCCTGTTGTTCAGGTTCCGATGTCTACTTCTGTCTGGACTGGGTCCTTCACTACTACGACTACTGTGACTGGTACTGATGGACTTGAGACTCCGATTGTCGAGGTACCTGGTACCGACTGATCCACACTTCTGTTGACTGGACTGGGTCCTTCACTACTACGACTACTGTGACTGGTACTGATGGACTTGAGACTCCGATTGTCGAAGTACCTGGTACACCGATGTCCACTTCTGTCTGGACTGGGTCCTTCACTACTACCCTACTGTGACTGGTACTGATGGACTTGAGACTCCCTGTCGAGTTCCTGGTTCCTATGTCCACTTCTGTCTGGACTGGGTCCTTCCACTACGACTACTGTGACTGGTACTGATGGACTTGAGACTCCGATTGTCGAGGTACCTGGTACACCGATTTCCCTTCTCCTTCGACTGGATCCTTCACTACTATGACTACTGTGACTGGTATGGATGGACTTGAGACTCCGATTGTCGAAGTACCTGGTACACCGATGTCCACTTCCTTCTGGACTGGATCGTTCACTACTATGACTACTGTGGCTGGTACTGATGGACTTGAGACTCCTGTTGTTCAGGTTCCGATGTCCACTTCTGTCTGGACTGGGTCCTTCACTACTACGACTTCTGTGACTGGTACTGATGGTCTTGAGACTCCCTGTTGTTCAGGTTCCGATGTCTACCTCTGTCTGGACTGGGTCCTTCACTACTACGACTACTGTGACTGGTACTGATGGACTTGAGACTCCGATTGTCGAGGTACCTGGTACACCGATTTCCACCTCCTTCTGGACTGGATCGTTCACTACTATGACTACTGTGGCTGGTACTGATGGACTTGAGACTCCTGTTGTTCAGGTTCCGATGTCCACTTCTGTCTGGACTGGGTCCTTCACTACTACGACTTCTGTGACTGGTACTGATGGACTTGAGACTCCGATTGTTTACCTGGTACACTGATTTCCACCTCCTTCTGGACTGGATCGTTCACTACTACGACTACTGTGACTGGAACTGATGGCATTGAAACTCCCGTTGTTCAGGTTCCGATGTCTACTTCTGTCTGGACTGGTTCCTTCACTACTATGACTACTGTGGCTGGTACTGATGGACTTGAGACTCCGATTGTCGAGGTACCTGGTACACCGATGTCCACTTCTGTCTGGACTGGGTCCTTCACTACTACGACTACTGTGACTGGTACTGATGGACTTGAGACTCCGATTGTCGAGGTACCTGGTACACCGATGTCCACTTCTGTCTGGACTGGGTCCTTCACTACTACGACTACTGTGACTGGTACTGATGGCATGGAAACTCCTGTAGTTCAGGTTCCGATTTCGACTTCTGTCTGGACTGGTTCCTTCACTACTACGACTACTGTCACTGGTACTGTCGGTATCGAAACCCCTGTTGTGCAAATACCTGGTATTTCGAATGGGCCAGCCTGTTCTTTGCTGCCATTCCATTCGGGTGGGTGGAATATGTCTTGGTCGTGTAGGTTTACGTCCTTTAGCAAAGCTCCATCGCCCAGCCGAATAAGCGTCGAAACAACTTTTATTGCCAAATCATCCGATAATACAGGGCCCATGAAATATATGACGGTGATGTCCACGAGTACATATTGCCCTATTGGTACGGTTGATAATCTTTGCTCTATTATCGAGGTATCAAGTGCCCTCCTGACTGTGAATCATGTCTCCAGGTGCTTAGCTATGCCAACATCGATCATTGATGCGAATGACGGCTCAGATTTACAAGAAGTCACAGATGCCGGATCCAAGTTTAATGTTCCTTCAACAATTCCTAAAGCTACTGGCAAAAAGGTTTCTTCTGGGAGAGTTTTTGTCGATGGAACCGGGTACGTGAATCTGAACGTGTCGTCTGGCCCCCCTCTTTCTAATCATGCTGAAATATCTGATGGTATGGCTTCTCGTGGTGCTGCCAACGTTGGAAGTGGTCAGAGCAATCCAACTGCTTCGAGGGATAATACCAAAATCTCATTAAGCTCCGCACCTGCGATTAAGACTCCATCTCCTTTGGTTCTCGTGGGTGACTCCTCTAGATTGGTCATGATTCTGACAATGTTGCTAGCTCCTCTTTTCGTTTTGCTTGTTTAGATGAACTCTGAACTTATTTACTTTGTAAGATTGCCCTCACGATTTATGTTTAGTAGAATCAACATATTATGACTAAGCAATCACCTCTATCGTATAGATAAATTTAGGTTTTACGATGCACACTTTCGAATACACACTTTTATTGCTTTAATTTAACCCAGACCATTCAGAGTGATATCAATTGAAACAAAGAATAAATATGAAGGTGGCGCGACCAGGACGTTATATCAAATATGATTTGGATCCGCGATTACCCACGTCAAAAGTACTTGGTATCGCGTTTTTGGTTCTTTGAAGAAATTACAGGATAAAAAAATATAACTCCCGTCTGCTTCTGTCTGCTGAAGAAAAATTCTGATGAATGAAAAAATCGAGTCATTATAAATTTAGCACGAAGCGTGAGTGAGAATATTGTTTAACCATGAGAAGGTGCTCCGTGCGCCTTAGAGATGTTCATTCTTTTTCCTTATCAAATACATGGATCAATGCATAGAAAATCAGTAGGGTTTCATGGAGTGGTCTTCGCTTTTCATTTGTTGAATTTATTTTACTTTTTTGTATCACTTTCACCCTTCGTGAATGTACATCCTCTAAACCACGCGCTCGATACTTTTTATAAGAATTCAACCAGCAGGTATTTTTTTTCTAGAATGAAAGACCTTCTCAACAAGCACCATTGAAAGATGATCTTGAGCTTATAAAAATGACTCCGACCTGTACTAAGAATAAATGCGCTTTATACTCGAACTTCCACAAAACAATCCTTGCATGTTGGTTCCTTCGTCAAACAAATTAACTACAAAAGATGGATCAACTGATTCTAGATTTAAGTCAGAAAACGCGGTATTGCAAAATCCCACCGTTTGTAGGGATTTTATTGACGGCAATGTGGTACATTTTCAACACAGTATCTTTATTTTTGGTGGATAACTCGTGTCAGTGTGTATACAGTGACACCTGTTGGAATTAGTGACAACCCGTGTTAGATGCGCTTATCGTATACACAGGCTTTACAAGATGACAGATTTTAACAGTGGTTCAGATATCCCTTCTTCGAGCTTACTCCACTGGGTATATATTATATATGATATCCTTCTCTTAATTTGACTTAAGTAACATTCTACATCTCGCACGGTGAACATTTTCTTTCTACCGCCTGCGCGAGCGCCCACGATCGCGCCTGTTCCATTTTAGGCTTAGTCACGTGATCATGGGCGACAGGAACAAGAATCCAACAACAATGCGGTGAAGAAAGACTTTCAGAGAACTACGTATGTATTTCATATAGTGTAGACTGCCATTATCGTTACCAGTCCCTAGTGTTAAATATACCGAATTTGTTAGGTGCCTCATATCATGCACTTTTTTTTTTTTTTTAAAGAATCATCATATTACTGGACGTTATTGTCAGAATGACTCCTAACACATCTGATACTCGTTACTCGATTGCTACGCACACGTGGCATCTGTTGAGTGGTAAGGGCAGACGGTGTACAAACACCGTAAGGTGCTTCTGTATATAAGTCTGATCCTTTTAAGGATATAAGGGGACTTCGTCCCAACATGCAATAGTTGACTTAAATGGTATATCTGAATATGGACTCTCCGGAGAAGAGTCCCCGGGATATAATCCACCTTCAGTAGAAAGGTTGCCAGGTATAGAGGGAGATACTATAACGCCATGAGGCGTTGCAACAGTATCTACCCTTCTGAGACTATCAATATCACTCATGATATTAGATAGTAGGGAAGACTTAGTAACACCAGTTATAGATAGACAACTGATAATAGTTACCAAGATTAGAAAAACACTAGATCAGGAAAAACTAGTAAGAAGGAAGTTCGACAAAAGGAATATTTTGTCGACACCGCTGGAGAGAAGCTTACATGCAGTCACTTCTGAGTTGTACACACTACGTTGGGCAGTCGAGAGAAAAGGACACTTGACGTGATGTGATATACTGAGTACTGGGTATACCATATACCAGTCACATCGTCATGTGTTCAACAGCATCCTCCACGACTGCTCGGCAATATCGTCTCTTAGAAACACTCCTGAGGAAAACCTTAAATAGAGGCGATTCTCCCTTAGGTTGAATCGTCAGCTTTAACTACATCTTTGAAATACACAATACCTTTTAGCCAGCCGGACAGCTTGATCCTGATAGAATTTTACAATTAATCTAACAGCTCACGATGAACAGCTACTTGCATGTTTCTTCACAATGGAAAAGTATGGAGTTAAATATCTGGCACGATCATTTATACTAATTATCTATTGAAAGAAATGAAAAATAGTACTTTTTGTCTTCGTATCCAAGTCATGCCATAAAGCTTAATACGTTGTCAGAAATTTCCATATACTTAATTCACAAGTGCACGAGGAATGCGATAGCTGCGCGACGTTTATTATTCGTCCATAGCAAAAACTCTAATAAAGCCATGTTTGTTAAACAAGTTCGGTTTAAATTTCTCTCATATAAAAATTTGGTATTTATTGATTTGGTAAGCATTTAAATTCAAAAAGAAAAAAGAAAAAAAAGGGGTATTGAGGGAATCTGAGTGCTAGGTACGTCGGGGCAAAAACAAGCCGAAAATAACAATTTCATACCTTTTTTTTTAAAAAAAAAAGAACTGAGCTGAAGCCCATGAACTAAGGACTGCAGTAAGTCAAATCGTTCCATAAAAACCACTTTTTTTCTTTGATATGATTTTCAGTAGAGTAAATCTTCTGCTGCACTCTACCATTCCTTAGTTATGTGACATCATGGGTTGAAAATACGCGCTCTGGATCCCCAATTTCCTCTAACGCAAAGTTAATGTGGGTGCAACGATTTCTGATGTATCGCAAACGGTGTACTTGTAATCCCTTAACGGGAGAAATATGTTACGGGCGGTACCATAAAAAATTACTGGATTAAAATTTGTACTAGAAAAAATAGAAATATATGTACATCTATTTATTTCTCTCAAGTCCTAAGTTTATAGATATCAGCTGAGTAATGGTCATTCAATAAAGGAGGATAAGGAAGAAATGTTCGCGCTTTTTCTGGACAATTGCAGTCGCCATGAAACTTTTCTCAATATAAATATGCTTTTCCAAAAGCTTTATTGATAACAAAAGAAAAAAAAAACATTTTAAAAAAAACAATCAAATATTCAAGGCTTTTTAACGTTTGAACTACGAGCCACAATTAATGCCGCAGGATTTCGCGTTCCCGTTCCCAGAATGGTTGTAAACATTACACGCTATAGCTATCAAATTAAGTAGTTGAGGGCGCGCATACAAGTTCTTGAAAATAACTATTTTTCGAACTTTAAGTCCTAAAAAGGAAAAATGTGACTAATTTTGTATGTCAAAGTAAAATTTAGAGCTTTATGTTCTTTTTATACTTTCATAAGCTGAGTAATTCTCTATTTAGTATTTTTCCGGTTGGTTTTTACTAGTTAACAATTTTCTTTTTGAGATTCTCATTTCAAAAACACCAACAAAATAATTTCTCAATTGGGTAACGATAAAAACCTGAAACACCGAAAGGAATACTTTAAGGGGGATTTTTATTTATAATAAAAGCATTTCCACAAATATTTATAGAAAACTGAAAGTGGCAATTTTTAAGACAGTCGAACTTGGGTTATGAATCTAACCGATGAAGAGTGCGATCACTTACTTGAAATTATTTAATCGAGAAGAAATTCAGAAACCACTCCCCTCAAAAAAAAAAAAAAAAAAAAAAAAAAATATTCACATACAATCATTGTAACATCCATAATATAGAAAAAATAAATATCGCAAGCGGCAAAGTGGGCATAAAAATATGTCTGAGGAGACTGTTTGGGAAGGATCCTCGATTCTTATGACTTTGCCCGGTAAGTTGGCCTCCCCCTCCCCAACCGGCTACCTAGATTCTCTCTTCCTTGGCCGAAAAATATATCGGGCAATATAACTGGGCTATTATGCACTCCTGAAAAGTTTCTTGCCACATCACCCCATTTATCTTGGCCACTTCTTTTGTTTGCTGGCACGTTGTAAGTAAATATACGCTTCTGGGAAAAAGCCCAGCAAGCAAGCATATAATTTGAGAAAAAAAAACCAGCAAAGGTAGATTGCAGAATAGTGTAGAGAGAGAGTACTTTTTTCAGGGTTGTATCTTATAAAATGTGGTATTTATACATAAAAATCTTCCTTGTAATTCAGTAAAAGAACCATTACAAATTCTGCATCTAGATAATTACCTGAGTTTCCTTGGAACTGAATTCACCACATTGGGTAGTATAACAAGGTTGGCACCGCTTAATGTTGTTTCAAAAAGGTTGAGATTTCAAAAGATTTGGATTGCTAGAAAAAAAATACTAATCGAAATATTTGACCGAGCTGAAATTGAATATTTTAGCAAGCTTTGTGGTATTATAATCATGAGATGACCAAGTTGAAAACTTTCCAGGGAGTAAAAATCAGATATCGACAAGTTTGAAAGCTTAATTATGTTTGAACAAAACGAAAAAAGAATATCTAGATTATTATTCTTCCAGTATCCAACTATCAGCTACCAAGATAATGATTTAGGGTATTTGAAAATTGAATCCAAATATGCTACACGTAATTTTTCGCAACCATGTGGGATAATGTGACTGAGAAACATGAAATAAATTTATCCTATTTAATATGAATTTTTTCTTTCTTTTTTTAAAAAAAATAGTGAATTCAACACAGAATCAGCAAGCAAAATAATAAGATTAAAAATTAAAACAACAGCAGTTCATCTCGATTGGATAGCAACTCATGTTCTCTTTTCATTCCCTGTAAATGATACGCCGTTTGTTGACGATGATGACTTTGCCGTTCACTACTTGCCAGTGTGTATACAGTGACACCTCCAGCGCGATGCGGTGGCGAAAGATTTTCAGAGAACTACGTATGTATTTCACATAGTGTGGACTGCCATTATCGTTATCAGTCCCCAATATTATATATACTGGATTTTCATGATTAATATAACACTACGGTCACACGAAGAGCCTAACTATCAGTTCACAGTGACTGGATAAAAAGCAACGTACACCTGGCGAGCGAAAAATACCGGGCCATAAAACAAGTTCCCCGATTTTTCCTGTAAAAGAGTTTGCCGGGATTTGGGTGAGTAAAGCGTCCCCTAAAAAGAAATTTGGCCATCCTCACCCCTCTGCCCTTTCCGATTATTTATTCAGCTGGAAAGGAATCAAGAGTAATTTTATGATATGCTTTAACTAATCTGGAGCTGGCGCCTTGGAAAAAACAAATGCGAATTCAACTGATAGTAAAGGAAAATTTAACGCCGACTAATTGCTTCAAGGTAAACCCTAGGAGGAAAGAGAATGGCTCCTTACGCGATCTAGACCTCGCATTCTCAAAACCCTCGGAACTGCTTAACACGGGCTTCTAGGGAAGACAAATGTTTTGTCGTGTCTACAAAAATAATTTTCCAACAAGTTGGTTACGACGTTCGTGAAAATTTCAGTAGGATACATTTAGATGACTTTTCTATCCTGAAACGAATAGTCAGTTTATGAGTGTCTTTCAAAAGATTTACCAGAACGCGAAGTATCTAAGAGGTGGACGATGTTTTCTTCCAATAGAAGGTGTACTTTTCAATGAAAACGAGCAATAAAAAGCTGGTACAGGAAAATATTAAGCTTGACACGGGCTAAGTATGAGACGGATCACATATAAGAGGACGGCACTGTCTTTACTGTTTCAGCTCATGTCCCTGCCCGGAAAATAATTATGGAGCAGTTATGCATTTTGAGGGGTTCCTTTCTTTGCAAAACCAGGTAGACAATATAGTTTGTTCGGCAATTTCGGCTCAGTATTGCGCAGTTTCTACCCTCGGGTATATGCTGGCCACAGCTCCTCATTTAATTTTATCCGAGGAGAATATACAGGACCCCCACTTCCGAGGTGCAATCTTTGGAATATTTTGCCCACCCAAAGAACAAGCAACATTAAGCGTTTTTTAAGCATGCCCGAAGCTCCGGGGAATGGGATTACACCAAGGAAATGCAGAATGGGATTGTGGTGCTAATGACCGTGAAAAAAAATAAAAAAAGGAAACAGCAAAGCAACTAGATATTTCGAGAGGACCGGGCAAATTATAAAGATGGCACAATATCCCCACAATATATAGAAATGACTCTTTTACTAATCAAAGAACCCTAGTATGCTTCATTTATTGTTGTATTTTATGGTCACATCTGTGGCGATAGCTGCCTCAACGAATCCACGCTTTTGCAACCCTCCAAACATAGGAGACAGCGGATTCACGGCAAAGTTCTACAGCTACCCCCTCGGTGGTAATTCTGGAAGGTCTTCGGACTTTTTCAAATCGGGGTGGAAGACGAATCTCTTGAATACTGTGGGTGGAATCACCGATCCGAACTTCCTGCTCTCTGCTCCCGATAATACCGTCACGCGTGGCGCGATTTATGGCTACGACACGACCATCTCAAACTACACGATCGAGTTAACTGGTTTTTACCGCCCCAGTAAGGAGGATGATTACACTTTTACTTTGTCCGCAGATGACGGCGCCGCTTTGCAATTTGGCGCTGGAGCAACATGCTGCAATGATCCCGTGGGCTGTGTGTCAGGCGACATATACATCAACACTTTAGGTACAACAGATGGAGCCGATCAAAGTCAACAAACTTTCAAACTCTTCCCAAACAAATACTACCCATTCGCAATTGTGGTCTTCAACGCGAATGGTAATAGTAACCTTGCATTCTCAGTTACCGATTCTTCTGGAAACACAATCTCCGACTTCTCTTCCAATTCATTCAAGGTTGCATTCCGCAATGGCGCATGCTACAGAACCACTAGTACTTCTGGATGGACCAATGACTTTACGTCAACCACGACTATACGTGGGTCAGTCACCAACACCATCGTGGTTCAAATTCCTCCAACTTTTGCTCCTACCACTACATCTACTTGGACAGATACTTACATCACCACTGTAAGTGTTACTGATGCCAATGGTGTGATAACTCCTATTGTTGTTCTTCCTCCACCAACCGCACCAACCATAACCTCATCGTGGACGGGTTCTTATACGACCATTAGCACTGTTACCGGAACCGACGGTACGAACACTCCCGTTGTTATTGTTCCACTACCTGTCGCTTCAACTACCACATCTACTTGGTCGGTCTCTTACGCTACCACTACTTCTCTCACTGGCACTGATGGTCTGATTACCCCAGTTGTCGTTGTTCCATCACCAGTTGCTCAATCTACCACGTCTACCTGGACTGGATCTTTCACAACAACTGAGATTGTGACTGGTGCCGATGGAACGCAGACCCCAGTTGTCGTTGTTCCATCTCCAGTTGCTCAATCTACCACGTCTACCTGGACTGGATCTTTCACAACAACTGAGATTGTGACTGGTGCCGATGGAACGCAGACCCCAGTTGTCGTTGTTCCATCTCCAGTTGCTCAATCTACCACGTCTACCTGGACTGGATCTTTCACAACAACTGAGACAGTAACTGGCACTGACGGCTCGCAGACCCCAGTTGTCGTTGTTCCATCTCCAGTTGCTCAATCTACCACGTCTACATGGACTGGATCTTTCACAACAACTGAGACAGTAACTGGCACTGACGGCTCGCAGACCCCAGTTGTCGTTGTTCCATCTCCAGTTGCTCAATCTACCACGTCTACCTGGACTGGATCTTTCACAACAACTGAGACAGTAACTGGCACTGACGGCTCGCAGACTCCAGTTGTCGTTGTTCCATCCCCAGTTGCTCAATCTACCACGTCTACCTGGACTGGCTCTTTCACAACAACCGAAACAGTGACTGGCACCGACGGCTCGCAGACCCCAGTTGTCGTTGTTCCATCTCCAGTTGCTCAATCTACCACGTCTACCTGGACTGGCTCTTTCACAACAACTGAAAGAGTAACTGGCACAGACGGCTCGCAGACCCCAGTTGTCGTTGTTCCATCTCCAGTTGCTCAATCTACCACGTCTACCTGGACTGGATCTTTCACAACAACTGAGACAGTAACTGGCACTGACGGCTCGCAGACCCCAGTTGTCGTTGTTCCATCTCCAGTTGCTCAATCTACCACGTCTACCTGGACTGGCTCTTTCACAACAACTGAGACAGTGACTGGCACTGACGGCTCGCAGACCCCAGTTGTCGTTGTTCCATCTCCAGTTGCTCAATCTACCACGTCTACCTGGACTGGCTCTTTCACAACAACCGAAACAGTGACTGGCACCGACGGCTCGCAGACCCCAGTTGTCGTTGTTCCATCTCCAGTTGCTCAATCTACCACGTCTACCTGGACTGGATCTTTCACAACAACTGAGACAGTGACTGGCACCGACGGCTCGCAGACCCTAGTTGTCGTTGTTCCATCTCCAGTTGCTCAATCTACCACGTCTACCTGGACTGGCTCTTTCACAACAACTGAGACAGTGACTGGCACCGACGGCTCGCAGACCCCAGTTGTCGTTTTGTGTTCCATCTCCAGTTGCTCAATCTACCACGTCTACCTGGACTGGCTCTTTCACAACAAATCGAAACAGTGACTGGCACTGACGGCTCGCAGACCCCAGTTGTCGTTTGTTCCATCCCCAGTTGCTCAATCTACCACGTCTACATGGACTGGCTCTTTCAAACAACTGAGACAGTGACTGGCACCGACGGCTCGCAGACCCCAGTTGTCGTTGTTCCATCTCCAGTTGCTCAATCTACCACGTCTACCTGGACTGGCTCTTTCACAACAACCGAAACAGTGACTGGCACCGACGGCTCGCAGACCCCAGTTGTCGTTGTTCCATCTCCAGTTGCTCAATCTACCACGTCTACCTGGACTGGATCTTTCACAACAACTGAGACAGTGACTGGCACCGACGGCTCGCAGACCCTAGTTGTCGTTGTTCCATCTCCAGTTGCTCAATCTACCACGTCTACCTGGACTGGCTCTTTCACAACAACTGAAAGAGTAACTGGCACAGACGGCTCGCAGACCCCAGTTGTCGTCGTTCCATCACCAGTTGCTCAATCTACCACGTCTACCTGGACTGGATCTTTCACAACAACTGAAACAATGACTGGCACCGACGGCTCGCAGACCCCAGTTGTCGTTGTTCCATCTCCAGTTGCTCAATCTACCACGTCTACCTGGACTGGATCTTTCACAACAACTGAGACAGTGACTGGCACCGACGGCTCTCAGACCCCAGTTGTCGTTGTTCCATCACCAGTTGCTCAATCTACCACGTCTACCTGGACTGGCTCTTTCACCAAAACTGAGATTGTGACTGGTGCGGATGGAGCGGAGACTCCTATTCTAGTTGTTCCTGGTTCATCAATGGTGACATCTTCTTGGACAGGATCGTACACTAAAACTGAGATAGTGACTGGTACGGATGGAACGGAGACTCCTATTTTAGTTGTTCCTGGTTCACCTCTGGTGACATCTTCTTGGACAGGATCGTACACTAAAACTGAGATAGTGACTGGTACGGATGGAACGGAGACTCCTATTCTAGTTGTTCCTGGTTCACCTCTGGTGACATCTTCTTGGACAGGATCGTACACTACCACTGAGATCGTGACTGGTACGGATGGAACGGAGACTCCTATTTTAGTTGTTCCTGGTTCACCTCTTGTGACATCTTCTTGGACAGGATCGTACACTAAAACTGAGATCGTGACTGGTACGGATGGAGCGGAGACTCCTATTTTAGTTGTTCCTGGTTCACCACTGGTGACATCTTCTTGGACAGGATCGTACACTAAAACTGAGATCGTGACTGGTACGGATGGAGCGGAGACTCCTATTTTAGTTGTTCCTGGTTCACCACTGGTGACATCTTCTTGGACAGGATCGTACACTAAAACTGAGATTGTGACTGGTACGGATGGAGCGGAGACTCCTATTTTAGTTGTTCCTGGTTCACCACTGGTCACATCTTCTTGGACTGGCTCTTTTACCAAAACTGAGATTGTGACTGGTGCGGATGGAGCGGAGACTCCTATTTTAGTTGTTCCTGGTTCACCTCTGGTGACATCTTCTTGGACAGGATCGTACACTACCACTGAGATTGTGACTGGTACGGATGGAACGGAAACTCCTATTTTAGTTGTTCCTGCTTCACCACTGGTGACATCTTCTTGGACAGGATCGTACACTAAAACTGAGATCGTGACTGGTACGGATGGAACGGAAACTCCTATTTTAGTTGTTCCTGCTTCACCACTGGTGACATCTTCTTGGACAGGATCGTACACTAAAACTGAGATCGTGACTGGTACGGATGGAACGGAAACTCCTATTCTAGTTGTTCCTGGTTCACCTCTGGTGACATCTTCTTGGACAGGATCGTACACTACCACTGAGATTGTGACTGGTACGGATGGAACGGAGACTCCTATTTTAATTGTTCCTGGTTCACCTCTTGTGACATCTTCTTGGACAGGATCGTACACTAAAACTGATATCGTGACTGGTACGGATGGAACGGGGACTCCTATTTTAGTTGTTCCTGGTTCACCTCTGGTGACATCTTCTTGGACAGGATCGTACACTAAAACTGAGATTGTGACTGGTACGGATGGAGCGGAGACTCCTATTTTAGTTGTTTCTGGTTCACCACTGGTCACATCTTCTTGGACAGGATCGTACACTAAAACTGAGATCGTGACTGGTACGGATGGAACGGAAACTCCTATTCTAGTTGTTCCTGGTTCACCTCTGGTGACATCTTCTTGGACAGGATCGTACACTACCACTGAGATTGTGACTGGTACGGATGGAGCGGAGACTCCTATTTTAGTTGTTCCTGCTTCACCACTGGTGACATCTTCTTGGACAGGATCGTACACTAAAACTGAGATCGTGACTGGTACGGATGGAACGGAAACTCCTATTCTAGTTGTTCCTGGTTCACCAATGGTGACATCTTCTTGGACAGGATCGTACACTACCACTGAGATTGTGACTGGTACGGATGGAACGGAGACTCCTATTTTAGTTGTTCCTGGTTCACCTCTTGTGACATCTTCTTGGACAGGATCGTACACTAAAACTGATATCGTGACTGGTACGGAGGGAACGGAAACTCCTATTTTAGTTGTTCCTGGTTCACCTCTTGTGACATCTTCTTGGACAGGATCGTACACTAAAACTGAGATCGTGACTGGTACGGATGGAGCGGAGACTCCTATTTTAGTTGTTCCTGCTTCACCACTGGTGACATCTTCTTGGACAGGATCGTACACTAAAACTGAGATCGTGACTGGTACGGATGGAGCGGAGACTCCTATTTTAGTTGTTCCTGGTTCACCACTGGTGACATCTTCTTGGACAGGATCGTACACTACCACTGAGATTGTGACTGGTACGGATGGAGCGGAGACTCCTATTTTAGTTGTTCCTGGTTCACCACTGGTGACATCTTCTTGGACAGGATCGTACACTAAAACTGAGATCGTGACTGGTACGGATGGAACGGAAACTCCTATTCTAGTTGTTCCTGGTTCACCTCTTGTGACATCTTCTTGGACAGGATCGTACACTAAAACTGATATCGTGACTGGTACGGATGGAACGGAGACTCCTATTTTAATTGTTCCTGGTTCACCTCTTGTGACATCTTCTTGGACAGGATCGTACACTAAAACTGAGATCGTGACTGGTACGGATGGAGCGGAGACTCCTATTTTAGTTGTTCCTGGTTCACCACTGGTGACATCTTCTTGGACAGGATCGTACACTAAAACTGAGATCGTGACTGGTACGGATGGAGCGGAGACTCCTATTTTAGTTGTTCCTGGTTCACCACTGGTGACATCTTCTTGGACAGGATCGTACACTACCACTGAGATTGTGACTGGTACGGATGGAACGGAGACTCCTATTTTAATTGTTCCTGGTTCACCTCTTGTGACATCTTCTTGGACAGGATCGTACACTACCACTGAGATTGTGACTGGTACGGATGGAACGGAGACTCCTATTTTAGTTGTTCCTGGTTCACCTCTTGTGACATCTTCTTGGACAGGATCGTACACTACCACTGAGATTGTGACTGGTACGGATGGAACGGAAACTCCTATTTTAGTTGTTCCGGGTTCACCACTGGTGACATTTTCTTGGACAGGATCGTACACTACCACTGAGATTGTGACTGGTACGGATGGAACGGAGACTCCTATTTTAGTTGTTCCTTGTTCACCACTGGTGACGTCTTCTTGGACTGGCTATTACACGACCACTGAGATCGTGACTGGTACGGATGGAGCGGAGAGTCGCATTTTAGTTGTACCTGGTTTAGTAAGCCAATGTGTTTCATTTCAATTGCCATTTGTTTCTGGCGCTGCGAATGTGCCTTTTGTTGCTACTAACGTTCTCTCAACGTGTAAAGAGTTAGTTTCGTACTCTTCTTCGGAAACTGGTTTGATTGGAAGTTCAATGCTTGTCGGCGTATCTACGGACGAAACTGGACCAACTCAATTTGTGACGGCTGCGTTGACTTCGACTCATTGTCTGGTCAGAACTGTCGGTGAAGTTGAGTATATTACTGGAAGTGGAACAACAATTAATACATATGGTGAAAATTCTGGTGCGACGAAAATTACGAGCCAGTACTCCACTACCTCTTATTGCCCAAGTATAGTGTCCGAAAGGTCTGGTTACATGACCATGACGTTGACCAAGGTGGTAAGTATGAATCGTGGGCCAGGTCCTGCGACCGTTGAGGCATTAACACTCACCGGGGCGTACTATCCAAATTTTGAACATCGTACGTTTAGTACTCAGTCGAATACGTCTACGTCTCGTGCAATACAAACACCCCAAACTCAGAGCCCTGGTGGGTTTCAAGGGGTCACGAATGAAGAAAACAGAGATGCTAAGCCGATTACTTCGCCTGTATCTGTTGGGGCTGTTACTAAAGGGATTTCGGGATCTATTGAATCAGTCAATACCTGGAGGCGTGGAAGCGGCCATAGTAGCACACTTGCCGCCCTTTCTTCGTCCTTATCTGGTCCTAAGACGTCTTCTGTTCCAATTTTACAGGGTGGGGCTCCAGGTAGGGGTATGTTTCTGATGATTTTGCCCACTGCTCTTTTGGGTCTTCACCTATTATTCACTTAGTTCAAGCTCATTTCTCGAGTCTGCTGGACTTACGAATTGTGTTTGAAAGTCATTTTCATTTCGAGGTTGCCACTATGGTATTATTTTACATTAAACTCTATTGTCATTAATTTATAGCTATGCAACCATTTATATTAAAGATATTTTTCTCTTTTTCGGTTATTAAACTGGATTTTCGAGTGCAAAAGTTTTCATTATTGAAGGACTTGCAAAGTTTTAGATAGGCTACAACAAAACCAATTACCCTTTAGGTTGAAAGCCTTTGTTAAAGTTGTCTCGGACGATTTGTTCTCCTTTTCAGCAGCTTTAAAGAACCAGGTTATAAGGATTCTTTAATACTTTATGTCCCGGTTTTATTGTCGTATATGAGATGTTGTAGTCTATGTGGGTCGGTGTTCTGGGGCGACGTGTTCTAGGGTTTCTCTATTAATTCGTCAAAGAAGGAAAAATTCTGTTATCGACCAGACATTCTCCTGCGGCTCGTCGACGGATACAATGATCACTTGTCCGCTTGGTTTGGTCGCGGGAACGGGTACGACGATGGTCACGTATTTTTGAGAATTTGGGTGTCTCCAGTTTGAAATGTAGCCTTTTGGGAGAGGCTCGACCATGCTCGCTGGACGCGCCGGCGGAGCAAAATTGTACAGAAACTGAGACGGGAGGTTTTTGGACTCCACCAGAAACCAAGAGTGAAGATATTTAAATAGAATAAGATATCCAGGTGAAATAGGGTAAAGCCTATCATAACCGAACCACCTTCCAAATTTATAGATTTTGTAAAGCCTCTGTGAAAGTTAGCTCGTCTGACTGATCGTCTCACTAAGTTTCCGTGTATCTGTTCATTATGCTGTATGCGTGATATATTAGATTCCAGTTGCATATTAAATGTATTTAATGATAATCTTCTAAAATAGTTCTTTTTGTAGGAGGAAGAGCGTCTCTCTATATATTTAATCCAACGAGCCTTCGAAGAAGGTCGACTGGGAATTCTATAAGATACTATATAGTAGACGAACTTGATATGTTCCAGATTGAGGTAGAATGGCCGAAAGTGGTAGCCGAAATGATACTCACCTGCTCAAGCTAACGTGCATACGGCGAGGTTGAGTTGTCGTAGCATAAAGTAGATAAGTAATGGCCTGGAGTAGGTAAGGGTAACACCTCTCAACACTATGAAGTGGGGTACTGTCTTAAAGTAGACGAGCAATGTATATAAATAGACTCGAGTACCACATCTCAGCTTGATAAGGCGTTTCAGGCTTAAGGCGTGCGTCAAGCTACTGCAATCGGTATTGTACGGATTAGGGGAATCTAACATGATACCTCGTATTCACCAATTGTCAATCTTTCATTCTTTTTGAAAAAAGAATTCGTATTATAATCAATAAGAAATATATGTATTCAATAACCAACAAATTTAATCTCGAGACCAAGTTTGCCAAGTCTGCCGAGGGTTGAATGTTTTTCTCTTGTGGAGTCTGCTCAATATTCTTTAGATTGAATGTTGAATAACTGAAGATGTTAGAACATGACCCGCTCCTCGGGGGTCCACTACAATACCATAGTTTAGAGGTGGTTCGGATCCACCAGCCTACGGCTGGAGGAACCTATATCCACCTATGTATATTGTATGTCCTAAGTTAAGCTTAGGGTTTTCCTCTACTCTCGGACTACGTCCGTTCGTAGAAGGACCCCTGGCGCGGACCCGGTCGTGTGGGTACCACCCCACACTGTCCGGTTCCCCGTCACGTGTGCTTACTACGACAGTAGGACTAGCGCCCTACTGGTATCTAACTATATCGTAACAGAAGAGAAATTTCAAAAATAGCGGATCTCGTGACTTTTAAAGGTACATCAAGAGGATATCCTTTCACACTAAGGAATAAAGTCTACGGTTGCCAAGTACTAATAACTAAAGGAACAAGGAATAGGAATTCCAAGGTCTAAAGGATTGTCGTAATGAAATATGAGTACCAAAGTCCAAACTAATCATCACACTGATAGGTTCGCGGTACATGGAAGACATCTTAACTAGCTTTTTTCTTGTATTCAAATCAAACTAGCCTCTTTCTCCAACAAAGCAAACCGGAGAGAGGCACTATATATATTTTCCTAAGAGTGAGTCTAGAAAAGTCGATAGGACTCTGTCTTTCTTTTCTTAGCAATATTTACGATTATTTAATCCGGAGGCTGTGTCCACTAATAATGATGACTATGCCAGGATCTTTAAAGCGGCTGGCTAATATGGCTTGTGTATTTCAGTGATAATTCCTAGATGACCATGTCCAAGGGAAAATGGCATCCTATTTATAGGGTTTCATAAGGAGTGTCTATAAGAGACAATACCGGCTAAAGGCGAGGCGAACAAGACCATTGGTCGAGTCGCGAGGACTTAGACGAGTGATAGAGGGTACCTAACAAAACAGAATAGATTCTATGTTCCAGAAATATCGGAAATGTCCCGGATGGGTGTACCTCTCTAAGGGTCAGAACTTTCTTTTCATTCTAACATCAAAAAACGGTAAGCAACCACAGAAAGCAACCTAAAACCCCTAACTAAGCTGTCAGTGTGTATACAGTGACATCTCCAGCGCGATGCGGTGGTGAAAGGTTTTCACAGAGAAATACGTACGTACTTTCATATAGTGCGGACTGCCATTATCGTTACCAGTCCCTAGTGTTAAATATACTGAATTTTACAATTAATCTAACATAAGCTGTGTCAGATAGAGTATAAGATATAAGCCACAGACGATCGCACTCAAGCGCCAGTTCAAGTACACAAACTTCTGGTTCGCGCTTCTCTTATATAGTCCCCGTATTTTTACCACTCAACGACGGAAAAAGCATTCTTAATTCAGCAAATTTTCTGTTATTTTAGTTACAAGTGTCAGTATACTCTCTGTCTACTTTCAACTTACCTTTATTAATCCTTCATTATCTACTATCAATTTGCACATCTATTCACTTAGTTCTGAGAAGCTGTTAAAGCGACTTATCAAGTTCAATATTTCGATTTAGAAGTTGTTTATGAGAACAGTTTTGAGTGGCTATCTGTTAAGAAACGATATAGGTCTCTTAAGATAAGGGGGTGTAGATGTGTATTCAGTTATCCTAAAAATAGCTTGGGCTCCTTAACCTCCGTTCTGGCAGAGCCAGCCCGTAGAACTAGTCGCCCGTCGCACTAGGGTCGTGCGGGTAACCTCCCACTTCGACCCTAGCTCGCCTGCGGCGTCTACGTGCATGGGTACTAGGGCTCATGCCCCATGTCCCATCTTACTTCGTAACACTATCCATAATACAGTTGAAATTTTGAACGTCTATTCGCATTGGTTCTTCAAGCCAAAAACATCGCATTTTGAGAATCCTTCATCTCTCTCATCTTCTCCAGTTCCTTCACATTCAAGAATAATTTATAGTATCAGGACTAGATCTAGGTATAGAATATCTACTACTGGCACAAAGAGCCAAAATTTTATAAAAAATATGTTTACATTTGTAATTGGTTGCTGTCATGTAGAGTACATGCTAAAAGGTACAGTCGCACTCAAGCACCAGCTCAAGTACACAGATGGCTGGCTAGCACCTAAATGCTGGTTCGCGCTTTTCATATATAAACTCTGGCTTTTTCCCTCTCAATGATGAAAAAGGCATTCTTATTTTAGCTAATTTTCTGTTTTATTTAGTTTACAAGTTTCAATCTCAAGTTAATCAATCTACTTTCAGTCTTCTGTCCATTTACCTTTATCAATCCTTCGTCTTCTAACTATCAACTTGCAGATTTATTCACTTATTTCTGACAGTTGCTTAGTGTTTTTTTTTTTCTCTTTATAACACACATTTCGGGGTTAATAGCTTCAAAATTTGTCAGTAGATACTTTCAAGCACAAATTATAGTCAGATACCATTCTTGTAAAAACTTAGAGATATTTGGTGGTTTGAGCATTGTACAAGAAATTTTTATGCAGAGTGACCCACCTGGCATCTAATCGGGGTATGCATTTATCGTGGGCCACTGTAGTTTATCTGAAACCACACATGGGTTTTCTACGAGGCCAAAAAGCGATTTTGCGACCACGCCTCGTTTAATAGAGAGGTTTTTAGGGCCGATGACGTAATATAATATAATTCGAATGTGCTGAGTTTATCTTGGGCAAAATTGTGGACGATAATTCATTTCCAGGCTAAATATATTGCGTTAAATTATTTTATTGAACACCCAGGCTGAAGTTGCAATCGGTTACATTCTTTCACTTCTGGGTAGGGGCTTCGGAGATATTCTGACAATAATGTCCAGTAATACGACGATTCTTTTGAAAAAAAACTATTCCATCTTGAAATACAAAAACATCGGGGCTGATGCATAAATGGAAATATTGTAATCATATCTCATTTTCTGGGTCATTTCCCACGAAAATCTTACTGGCTGGACAAAAAAAAAAGGGTTATTTTGTTGCCGTTTTTGTTTTCCTGTATTTCCCTGTTTCTCTATGTTCATGAAAATCATCATACAGCAAAAACATTTTTTTTCTTCAAAGTCTCCAATTGAAACAGCATAAGAAAAAAACTTATATCAGTTCTAGGCATTAAATAATAAAAAAAAACTTAAAGGGAATGCCAAACAACGCACGGAGTATTATTCAGCATGATAATATTCGTATCCAATGAAGAGTGCGCAGTGGCCTTTTCTTGGTTGCTGTGACCACGCGCAACGAAATTGTTACCCCAAAAAAATGTTTTAAGCGTCCTGAACGTCTTACTAATATGGGCATCTGTTACGAAGTAAGATGGAAGATGGGGCATGGGCCCTAATACCCATTCAAGTAAACGCCGCAGGTGAGCTAGGGTCGAAGTGGGAGGTTATCCGCACGACCCTAATGCGACGGGCGAGTAGTTCTACGGGCTGGCTTTGCCAGAACGGAGGTTTAGAAGCCAAGCTATTGTAGGAATACCTCAGTACACATCTACACCCCCTTATATTGTTTCTTAGCAGCATCTAAATTCCGAAACCTAGATAAAGTTTTCAAGATTCTAAGGTCACTCCTTATAGTTTCATGCGAGAAATTCGACACATTCTAGCTACAAATAACAACATCCGACTACATTATCGAATGTGATAATTTTTACATAGCGAAATGGGTACAGTTTTCAAAGATAGTTTGCATTTACATGTGTTGCAAGCAAAGTTTGCATGTTGCGCGGGTTGCAAGCAACGTTTGCATGTTTCGCGTGTTGCAAGCAACGTTTGCATGTTTCGCGTGTTGCAAGCAACGTTTGCATGTTGCGCGTGTGTAGCAAGTAATGAGATTGCGCATTTTGTGACATGCAATACTATGTGATTATCTGACATACACTCTCTATACCTAGTTTTGACCAAAGAAGAACGATAAAAAGAAACCCCGCGAGAAAAAACGCAAATATTGCTTTTGGCGCTTCAGTATAAACGCATAAGGTACATGGACTAAGCTATATATAGACGTGACAAAAATTAACATACATCGCGACAAGTTCTGGAACTTTATTAAAAAAATGACTAGGGGAGTGGCTGATGACGTGCCAAATACTTGCAAAACTTCATACCTCTCCAAGCGCACATACTGATGTGTCTAAAAAATGTGAGTTCCATTGATATTTTAAAATGAAACAAATTCACATGTGCTGCCTTCAGAAATAGCGAAAGAAAATCTCTATGAATCAGACGGAGAGAAGTTTTGAATTTTAAGACCATGAATATGTTGTGGATCTTTCAGCTTCAAGTAGCTGATGAAGAAACGTACTCGCCTTGATTTCACCACTTTAAATAACTTCTGTCTAGCCCCTTAAAGTAGTTGCCAACCAATTTCTCGTATTTACGCCTAACTCCCTGGAAACCTTATGTAGAGTTTCCCCCAATACTCGGGGACAAGAAAGCTTATTGAGTATTAAACCAAAAAAAATGTTTGAGAAAAAGGGGACCTTAGATCACATGAAAAAAGATAAATGAATTAATCAGCAATTCAAATTTATTGCTGCTGCATAATATTCTTATGTAATGTGCAAGAAGTCTACATGATGAAAATTACATGCAAGAATGCCCAAAAGCAGATCACAAATATCGAGCTCGTATCACTTTTACATAAAGCCCATTCTCCGAAACCCCCTCTCCAGACAGGAAACATGCATCTTTTTTGAATAGCTTAAAGTTATTTTTGGACTTTATACTGCAACAATTGGCCACCGTGGCATTGCCAGTTCAGAACCCTAGTATCCAAGGTTATGAAATGAGCCATGCCGGCTAATTACTAGCTAAATACAGACATATTTGAGGGAAATCTCACACCTATTAATTCTTTACGTGAACCAAACGTCCGTTGGGGTGAGTTTTTGAAATACCAGGATTCAAGGAAGTGCCTATAAAATAGGTTTGTTTCTCAACACACTAAACAAAAGATTATTATGGCACGATCGAGAGAAATTCTTGGCTAAACTGTGAAGATACCAGATACTGAATTTTCGAGAGCAATCATTTGACGTTTTCATGCAGAGCCTTTTCCTTTTTGAGTCAACAGCAACCAAGAAACGAGATTTCTTTTTGTTACACTTACGAATGCTCTGTTAAGGCTCAAAACCATACTGTATAACAAGAAGAGTATTTGGAATTTGGCTTTATTCACCAAAACCAAGCCTCAAACTTTGAAACGGCTAGAAAGCACGTTTTGTCTCTTTATTTTATTTCAATTTTAATTTTTCCATATCCCACGATTATTTGCCTTGAGTAGCTTGAACTTGCCGGGTATTCCAGTTAAGTGACTAATAGAGGACTAGAGATCAGTCACTTCTTGCCTTGGTAAAATGACCCCATTTCTTTAAAAAACTTTGAGAGCAAGCGTAAAGATTTCTACGGTATAATTGTCCTTAGCAGGTGGAACCTCGGCAGTGTTGTGCATATGCATGATGGTGTACGCCACAACGGGAAGAAGAAAAAAAGCAAGCGCACAAGCGACAAAAACAAACGAAAATATCTCTCTTTCCGAAATGGCACATACATTATAAATATGACAGAGTATCTCCCCTACCATGCTTACTCTATTCCCTTGTTGAAAATCAAATACATATACCATGATCCGCTTATTGGTGTATTTTTTGCTCGCGTCTTTCGCTATAGCAGCAAATTCTCCTAAGCGTTGCAGACCACCTACAACGGTTCTGAGTGGGCTTATTGCTAGATTCTACAACTATGCCCTCAATGATAACGTCGGCCATTCTCCAGACTTTTTCCAAACCAAGTACAAGACCAATCTCTTGACAAAATTGACTCAAGTTGCCAATCCGAACTTCCAGTTCTCTGCTCCCGCTAATTCCGTCACCACAAGCCTGATTTATGGCTACGACACGACAATCTCCAACTACACGATTGAGTTGACCGGGTGGTTCAAACCGCCCGCGGCAGGTGAATTCACCTTTACTTTATCCGCAAATGAAGGAGCCGCTTTGCGGTTCGGCGGCAAATTTAATTGTTGTAACGATCCGAGGCATACTACAACCGACGAAATTTGCGTCAACACTTTAGGAACAACACCAGGAGCTGATAAAAAAAAAGTTACTTACCAATTGGAGTCAGCCCTGTACTACCCATTTGTAATTGTGCTCTTCAACTCCAACGGACCCACAAGTTTTAACTTCCAAGTCACTGATGCCTCTGGAAACCGATTATCCAATTATCAGAATTATTTCTTCGAGATGACCTGGCCTAACGGTGCGTGTTACGACACTACAACTACTACTTACTGGACCAAACCCTACACGTCAACTACGACCATAATCGGCACACAAACCGACACTGTTGTCGTGAACGTTCCACCCAGTTATGCACCAACCTCCACATCTACCTGGACCGGTACCGTTACTTCGACCACTACCGTCGCAGGTGCTGATGGTGTCCAGACCCCTGTTGTTTTTGTGCCACAGCCAGTAGCTGGCACGTCCACATCTACATGGACCGGTACCGTTACTTCGACCACCACCGTCGCAGGTGCTGATGGTGTCCAGACCCCTGTTGTTTTTGTGCCACAGCCAGTAGCTGGCACGTCCACATCTACATGGACCGGTACCGTTACTTCGACCACCACCGTCGCAGGTGCTGATGGTGTCCAGACCCCTGTTGTTTTTGTGCCACAGCCAGTAGCTGGCACGTCCACATCTACATGGACCGGTAGCTTTACTACTACCACTACTGTAACTGGCGCACCTGGTGCATCCAATACTATAATTGTGCAGGAGCCTGCCCCGACCGGCACCAAGGATCACATCGGTTGCTCACCATCAACTATTGGCGATACCGGTTTTGTGGCCCGATTTTACAGCTACGAGCTCAGTAGTCGTGCTGGATGGTCTCCTGGGTTTTTCAAATCAGAGTACAAAACAACCCTTTTGCACACTATCAATCAACTCACTGATTTTAACTTCCATGTAACTGCTGCTCCCCGCCAGCTCGTCGAGGGCGACATTTATGGTTACCACACGACCATTTCCAACTACACAATCGAATTAACTGGCTTTTATCGCGCACCCGCTTCGGGTTCTTTTACTTTTAAATTGGCTGCTGATAATGGAGGTTCGTTGCAATTTGGCGCTGGTCCAGTCTGCTGCAATGATCCTTTGGGAAGTGTGACAGGAAATGTTGCGGTTAACACTTTGGGCCAAGCCGGTGGAGCTGATATCAATTCAGATCAAAGCACAGCTACTTTCACTCTCGACCAAGGTGTATACTACCCCATCAAAATCGTGACGTTCAACTGGATGGGCGATGGTGGCATTCAATTGACTGTCACTGATCCTTCCGGAAACACTATTAATAACTTCGGCTCTCAGGTGTCTCAAGTCAAGTTCGATAATGGTGCTTGTTACGCCACCACTCTCACCTCCCTCTGGGATGGTTCTATCACTTCCACCACAACTCAAATTGAAGCAGAAACTAATACAGTAGTTGTCCAAATTCCAAAAGCTGTTACCACTTCAACCACAACCTGGCAAAAGGCTGAGACTACTACCTCGACCATCAGAGGCGACTTAACCAATACTATTGTCGTGGATGTGCCAAAGCCTAGCACCACCGTCACATCCATATGGACTGGGTCTAACACACAGACCCTTACACAGACCAATGGCGACACTAACACCATTATTATTCAGGTTCCAAATTCAATACACACAACCACTTCCACTTGGACTGGTTCTTACACCACTACTGAGACTGTGACTGGTGGTGATGGCTCGCAGACTCCTGTTGTCATTGTCCCATACACCACCTCCACTTGGACTGGTTCGTACACCACTACTGAGACTGTGACTGGTGCTGACGGCTCCAACACTCCTGTTGTTGTTGTTCCTCAAATCGTTTCCACCTCCACTTGGACTGGATCTTACACCACCACTGAGACTGTGACTGGTGCTGATGGCTCGAAGACTCCTGTTGTCATTGTTCCTCAAACCACCTCCACTTGGACTGGTTCGTACACCACTATTGAGACTGTGACTGGTACTGATGGCGCCAAGACTCCTGTTGTTGTTTTGTTCCAAATCATTTCCACCTCCACTTGGACTGGATCTTACACCACCACTGAGACTGTGACTGGTACTGATGGCGCAAAACCCCTGTTGTTTTCGTTCCAAATCGTCTCCACCTCCACTTGGACTGGATCTTACACCACCACCGAGACTGTGACTGGTACTGATGGCTCCAAGACTCCTGTTGTTGTTGTTGTTCCACCTCCACTTGGACTGGATCTTACACCACCACTGAGACTGTGACTGGTACTGACGGCTCCAAGACTCCTGTTGTTGTTGTTCCTCAAATCATTTCCACCTCCACTTGGACTGGATCTTACACCACCACTGAGACTGTGACTGGTACTGATGGCGCGCAAACCCCTGTTGTTTTCGTTCCATTCTCCACCTCCACTTGGACTGGTTCTTACACCACCACTGAGACTGTGACTGGTGCTGACGGCTCCAAGACTCCTGTTGTTGTTGTTCCTCAAATCGTTTCCACCTCCACTTGGACTGGATCTTACACCACCACTGAGACTGTGACTGGTGCTGATGGCTCGAAGACTCCTGTTGTCATTGTTCCATACACCACCTCCACTTGGACTGGTTCGTACACCACCACTGAGACTGTGACTGGTACTGACGGCTCCAAGACTCCTGTTGTTGTTGTTCCTCAAATCATTTCCACCTCCACTTGGACTGGATCTTACACCACCACTGAGACTGTGACTGGTACTGATGGCGCGCAAACCCCTGTTGTTTTCGTTCCATTCTCCACCTCCACATGGACTGGTTCGTACACCACTACTGAGACTGTGACGGGTACTGACGGCTCCAAGACTCCTGTTGTTGTTGTTCCTCAAATCTTTTCCACCTCCACTTGGACTGGATCTTACACCACCACTGAGACTGTGACTGGTACTGATGGCGCGCAGACTCCTGTTGTCATTGTCCCATACACCACCTCCCACTTGGACTGGATCTTACACCACCACCGAGACTGTGACTGGTACTGATGGATCCAAGACTCCTGTTGTCGTTGTTCCTGGTGTTGCGTCCACTTCCACTTGGACTGGATCTTACACCACCACCGAGACTGTGACTGGTACTGATGGCTCCAAGACACCTGTTGTGCTTGTTCCATTTGCAACTTCCACTTGGACTGGATCTTACACCACTACCGAGACTGTGACTGGTACTGATGGATCCAAGACTCCTGTTGTCGTTGTTCCTGGTGTTGCGTCCACTTCCACTTGGACTGGATCTTACACCACTACCGAGACTGTGACTGGTACTGATGGCTCCAAGACTCCTGTTGTCGTTGTTCCTCAAATCGTTTCCACCTCCACTTGGACTGGATCTTACACCACCACTGAGACTGTGACTGGTACTGATGGGTCGAAGACTCCTGTTGTCGTTGTTCCATACACCACCTCCACTTGGACTGGTTCTTACACCACTACTGAGACTGTGACTGGTACTGATGGCTCGAAGACTCCTGTGGTCGTTGTTCCTCAAATCGTTTCCACCTCCACTTGGACTGGATCTTACACCACCACTGAGACTGTGACTGGTACTGATGGCTCGAAGACTCCTGTTGTCGTTGTTCCTCAAATCGTTTCCACCTCCACTTGGACTGGTTCTTACACCACTATTGAGACTGTGACGGGTACTGATGGCTCGAAGACTCCTGCTGTCGTTGTTCCATACACCACCTCCACTTGGACTGGTTCTTACACCACTACTGAGACTGTGACGGGTACTGATGGCTCGAAGACTCCTGTTGTCGTTGTTCCATACACCACCTCCACTTGGACTGGTTCTTACACCACTACTGAGACTGTGACGGGTACTGATGGCTCGAAGACTCCTGTTGTCGTTGTTCCTCAAATCGTTTCCACCTCCACTTGGACTGGTTCTTACACCACTATTGAGACTGTGACGGGTACTGATGGCTCGAAGACTCCTGTTGTCGTTGTTCCATACACCACCTCCACTTGGACTGGTTCTTACACCACTACTGAGACTGTGACGGGTACTGATGGCTCGAAGACTCCTGTTGTCGTTGTTCCATACACCACCTCCACTTGGACTGGTTCTTACACCACTACTGAGACTGTGACTGGTGGTGATGGCTCCCAGACTCCTGTTGTCATTGTTCCATACACCACCTCCACTTGGACTGGCTCTTACACCACTATTGAGACTGTGACGGGTACTGATGGCTCGAAGACTCCTTTTGTTGTTGTTCCTCAAATCGTTTCCACCTCCACTTGGACTGGTTCTTACACCACTACTGAGACTGTGACTGGTACTGATGGCTCCAAGACTCCTGTGGTCGTTTGTTCCTCAAATCGTTTCCACCTCCACTTGGACTGGTTCTTACCACCACTGAGACTGTGACTGGTACTGATGGCTCGAAGACTCCTGTGGTCGTTGTTCCTCAAATCGTTTCCACCTCCACTTGGACTGGATCTTACACCACCACTGAGACTGTGACTGGTACTGATGGCTCCAAGACTCCTGTGGTCGTTGTTCCTCAAATCGTTTCCACCTCCACTTGGACTGGATCTTACACCACCACTGAGACTGTGACTGGTACTGATGGGTCGAAGACTCCTGTGGTCGTTGTTCCATACACCACCTCCACTTGGACTGGTTCTTACACCACTATTGAGACTGTGACGGGTACTGATGGCTCGAAGACTCCTGTTGTCGTTGTTCCATACACCACCTCCACTTGGACTGGCTCTTACACCACTATTGAGACTGCGACGGGTACTGATGGCTCGAAGACTCCTTTTGTTGTTGTTCCTCAAATCGTTTCCACCTCCACTTGGACTGGCTCTTACACCACTATTGAGACTGTGACGGGTACTGATGGCTCGAAGACTCCTTTTGTTGTTGTTCCTCAAATCGTTTCCACCTCCACTTGGACTGGTTCTTACACCACTACTGAGACTGTGACTGGTACTGATGGCTCCAAGACTCCTGTGGTCGTTGTTCCTCAAATCGTTTCCACCTCCACTTGGACTGGATCTTACACCACCACCGAGACTGTGACTGGTACTGACGGCTCCCAAGACTCCTGTGGTCGTTGTTCCTCAAATCGTTTCCACCTCCACTTGGACTGGATCTTACACCACCACTGAGACTGTGACTGGTACTGATGGGTCCGAAGACTCCTGTGGTCGTTGTTCCATACACCCACCTCCACTTGGACTGGTTCTTACACCACTATTGAGACTGTGACGGATGGCTCCAAGACTCCTGTTGTCGTTGTTCCATACACCACCTCCACTTGGACTGGCTCTTACACCACCATTGAGACTGTGACTGGTACTGATGGCTCCCCAGACTCCTTTTGTTGTTGTTCCAAATCGTTTCCACCTCCACTTGGACTGGCTCTTACACCACTATTGAGACTGTGACGGGTACTGATGGCTCGAAGACTCCTTTTGTTGTTGTTCCTCAAATCGTTTCCACCTCCACTTGGACTGGTTCTTACACCACTACTGAGACTGTGACTGGTACTGATGGCTCCAAGACTCCTGTGGTCGTTGTTCCTCAAATCGTTTCCACCTCCACTTGGACTGGTTCTTACACCACCACTGAGACTGTGACTGGTACTGATGGCTCGAAGACTCCTGTGGTCGTTGTTCCTCAAATCGTTTCCACCTCCACTTGGACTGGATCTTACACCACCACTGAGACTGTGACTGGTACTGATGGCTCGAAGACTCCTGTGGTCGTTGTTCCTCAAATCGTTTCCACCTCCACTTGGACTGGATCTTACACCACCACTGAGACTGTGACTGGTACTGATGGGTCGAAGACTCCTGTGGTCGTTGTTCCATACACCACCTCCACTTGGACTGGTTCTTACACCACTATTGAGACTGTGACGGGTACTGATGGCTCGAAGACTCCTGTTGTCGTTGTTCCATACACCACCTCCACTTGGACTGGTTCTTACACCACTACTGAGACTGTGGCTGGTACTGATGGGTCGAAGACTCCTGTTGTCATTGTTCCATACACCACCTCCACTTGGACTGGCTCTTACACCACTATTGAGACTGTGACTGGTACTGATGGCTCGAAGACTCCTGTTGTCGTTGTTCCTCAAATCGTTTCCACCTCCACTTGGACTGGTTCTTACACCACTATTGAGACTGTGACGGGTACTGATGGCTCGAAGACTCCTGTTGTCGTTGTTCCATACACCACCTCCACTTGGACTGGTTCTTACACCACTACTGAGACTGTGACTGGTGGTGATGGCTCCCAGACTCCTGTTGTCATTGTTCCATACACCACCTCCACTTGGACTGGCTCTTACACCACTATTGAGACTGTGACGGGTACTGATGGCTCGAAGACTCCTTTTGTTGTTGTTCCTCAAATCGTTTCCACCTCCACTTGGACTGGATCTTACACCACCACCGAGACTGTGACTGGTACTGATGGATCCAAGACACCTGTTGTCGTTGTTCCTGGTGTTGCGTCCACCTCCACTTGGACTGGATCTTACACCACTACCGAGACTGTGACTGGTACTGATGGCTCCAAGACTCCTGTTGTCGTTGTTCCTGGTGTTGCGTCCACCTCCACTTGGACTGGATCTTACACCACCACCGAGACTGTGACTGGTACTGATGGATCCAAGACACCTGTTGTCGTTGTTCCATTCGCCACCTCCACTTGGACTGGCTCTTACACCACTACCGAGACTGTGACTGGCACTGATGGATCCAAGACTCCTGTTGTCATTGTTCCTGACATTGTTTCCACCTCCACTTGGACTGGTTCTTACACCACTATTGAGACTGTGACTGGTACTGATGGCTCCAAGACTCCTGTTGTCGTTGTTCCTCAAATCGTTCCACCTCCACTTGGACTGGTTCTTACACCACTATTGAGAGACTGTGACTGGTACTGATGGCTCGAAGACTCCCTGTTGTCCTTGTTCCAAATTGTTTCCACCTCCACTTGGACTGGTTCTTACACCACCACTGAGACTGTGACTGGTACTGATGGCGCGAAGACTCCTGTTGTCGTTGTTCCTCAAATCGTTTCCACCTCCACTTGGACTGGATCTTACACCACCACTGAGACTGTGACGGGTACTGATGGCTCGAAGACTCCTGCTGTCGTTGTTCCATACACCACCTCCACTTGGACTGGTTCTTACACCACTACTGAGACTGTGGCTGGTACTGATGGGTCGAAGACTCCTGTTGTCATTGTTCCATACACCACCTCCACTTGGACTGGATCTTACACCACCACTGAGACTGTGACTGGTACTGATGGGTCGAAGACTCCTGTTGTCATTGTTCCATACACCACCTCCACTTGGACTGGTTCTTACACCACTACTGAGACTGTGACTGGTGCTGACGGAGCTGCCACTCCTGTTGTTGTTGTTCCTTTCTCGACATCTGCTTGGACTGGCTCTTATACCACCACGGAGACTGTGACTGGTACCGATGGTTCAAAGACTCCTGTCGTGGTTGTTCCTGAAATTGTTTCCACATCTACTTGGACTGGTTCTTACACCACCACTGACACTGTCACTGGTACCGATGGTTCCAAGACCCTGTTGTTTCGTTCCATTCTCCACATCTGCTTGGACCGGTTCTTATACCACCACGGAGACTGTGACTGGTACCGATGGTTCAAAGACTCCTGTCGTGGTTGTTCCAGAAATTGTTTCCACATCTACTTGGACTGGTTCTTACACCACCACTGACACTGTCACTGGTACCGATGGTTCCAAGACCCCTGTTGTGTTCGTTCCATTCTCCACGTCTACTTGGACCGGTTCTTATACCACCACGGAGACTGTGACTGGTACCGATGGTTCAAAGACTCCTGTCGTGGTTGTTCCTGAAATTGTTTCCACATCTACTTGGACTGGTTCTTACACCACCACTGACACTGTCACTGGTACCGATGGTTCCAAGACCCCTGTTGTGTTCGTTCCATTCTCCACGTCTACTTGGACCGGTTCTTATACCACCACGGAGACTGTGACTGGTACTGACGGATCTGCCACTCCAGTTGTTGCTGTTCCATTCTCGACATCTGCTTGGACTGGATCTTACACCACCACTGAGACTGTGACTGGTGCTGACGGTTCTGAGACTCCAGTTGTTGTTGTTCCTGCAGCTCATTCGACCTCTACTTGGACTGGATCTTACACCACCACTGAGACTGTGACTGGTACTGACGGATCTGCCACTCCTGTTGTTGTTGTTCCATTCTCGACATCTGCTTGGACTGGATCTACACCCACCACTGAGACTGTGACTGGTACTGACGGATCTGCCACTCCTGTTGTTGTTGTTCCTTTCTCGACATCTGCTTGGACTGGCTCTTACACCACCACTGACACTGTGACTGGTACCGATGGTTCAAAGACTCCTGTCGTGGTTGTTCCAGAAATTGTTTCCACATCTACTTGGACTGGTTCTTACACCACCACTGACACTGTCACTGGTACCGATGGTTCCAAGACCCCTGTTGTGTTCGTTCCATTCTCCACGTCTACTTGGACCGGTTCTTATACCACCACGGAGACTGTGACTGGTACCGATGGTTCAAAGACTCCTGTCGTGGTTGTTCCTGAAATTGTTTCCACATCTACTTGGACTGGTTCTTACACCACCACTGACACTGTCAGTGGTACCGATGGTTCCAAGACCCCTGTTGTGTTCGTTCCATTCTCCACGTCTACTTGGACCGGTTCTTATACCACCACGGAGACTGTGACTGGTACTGACGGATCTGCCACTCCAGTCGTTGTTGTTCCATTCTCGACATCTGCCTGGACTGGATCTTACACCACCACTGAGACTGTGACTGGTGCTGACGGTTCTAAGACTCCTGTTGTCGTTGTTCCTGCAGCTCATTCGACCTCTACTTGGACTGGATCTTACACCACCACTGAGACTGTGACTGGTGCTGACGGTTCTAAGACTCCTGTTGTCGTTGTTCCTGCAGCTCATTCGACCTCTACTTGGACTGGTTCTTACACCACCACTGAGACTGTTACTGGTACTGACGGATCTGCCACTCCAGTCGTTGTTGTTCCATTCTCGACATCTGCCTGGACTGGATCTTACACCAGCACTGAGACTTTGACTGGTGTGGACGGTTCCAAGACTCCTGTTGTCGTTGTTCCTGCAGCACATTCGACCTCTACTTGGACTGGATCCTGCACCACTACTGAAACTGTGACCGGCACTGACGGAACGAAGACGCCTGTTGTGGTTGTCCCATGCACCACCTCGATCTGGACTGGTTCGTACACCACTACTGAGACTGTGACTGGTGCTGATGGATCCAAGACTCCTGTTGTTGTTGTTCCTGGTGTCCCAGCTATCACGTCTACTTGGACTGGTTCTTACACCACTACTGAGACTGTGACTGGTGCTGATGGCTCGAAGACTCCTGTTGTTGTTGTTCCATTCACCACCTCGATCTGGACTGGTTCGTACACCACTACTGAAACTGTCACTGGTGCTGATGGATCCAAGACTCCTGTTGTTGTTGTTCCTGGTGTCCCAGCTATCACGTCTACTTGGACTGGTTCTTACACCACTACTGAGACTGTGACTGGTGCTGATGGCTCGAAGACTCCTGTTGTTGTTGTGCCTGGTGCTCACACCGTTACCGAAATTGTAACTTCTATTAGTACCTCTACCGATGAACAAGGATCTACTAAACTTATCACGGCTACATATACGACGACTTACTGTCCTGAAAGCAGTATCACTGAGCCTAGTTACACAACCGAGACCAGAACTGTTGTTAGTACATCCACTGATGGTTCTGGAGTCACTCAATTTGTGACTGCTACACTCACAACAACATACTGCCCTGCTAGTGTCGTTAATCAACCTAGCTATACTACGGAGATTGTGACCTCGGTGGCGACTGTGAGCCGTGGCCCTGGTTCTACAGTTGTCACGACAGTAACTCTCACTTTGACCCACTGTCCAAAGTGCGAGCATGGCACTGCGGGTACCGTCTCCCCAACTACTGTGATCCTTGGTGGTTCCCAGCAAGGTACTCCTGGTACTCCTGGTACTCCTGGTACTCCTGGTACTCCTGGTACTCCTGGTACTCCTGGTACTCCTGGTACTCCTGGTTCTTCTGGTTCTTCTGGTTCTTCTGGTTCTTCTGGTTCTTCTGGTTCTTCTGGTTCTTCTGGTTCTTCTGGTTCTTCTGGTTCTTCTGGTTCCTCCTGCTGGTTCCTCCTGGTTCTCCATTCTTCTTCCTGTTTCTTCTGGTACTCTGGTTCTCCCTGGTTCCTCCTGGTCTTCTGGTTCTCCTGGTACTCCTGGTACTCCTGGTACTCCTGGTACTCCTGGTACTCCTGGTACTCCTGGTACTCCTGGTACTCCTGGTACTCCTGGTACTCCTGGTACTCCTGGTTCTCCTGGTTCTGCTGGTTCTGCTGGTTCTTCTGGTTCTTCTGGTTCTTCTGGTTCTTCTGGCTTTCTTCTGGTTCTTCTGGCTCTGCTGGTTCCTCCGGCTCCTCCGGCTCCTCCGGCTCTTCTGGTTCACCTGGTACTCCTGGTACTCCTGGTTCTCCTGGTACTCCTGGTACTCCTGGTACTCCATATGGTGGAAATGGACAGAGTGGTACAACTGTTGTTCCTGTTTCTACTGCCTCTGCGGTGTCTACCCCTAAGACATCCTCGGTTTCGATTCTTGTGGGTGGCTCTCCACGCATGTCTATGATCCTGACTATGTTGCTCACCCCACTTTTGGCTTTGCTTCTCTAGATTTATCTAGATTAACTTTCCTATTTCGCGTCCCTTGGACTTTCGGTTTTTTCAACCCTTTTCGCTTTCGAGATTGCTCAATGGGATCCTTCTTTGCAGACACACTTTTGGATGCATGGATTCTTGTGGAAGCAATCACTCATGTATACTTGTTTTTCCAGCTATCTAGCTGGGTTTTGAAATATACATCTTTATAAATTTTAGAGTCGTAGGAACCTCAAGGAAAATTAGAACGTTTCAATTTGGATGTAGTATTCAAAGCACCATGTTTATGGGTTGCAGACGGGTTTAAACGGGCTGAAGAGGCCTTTAAAGAAACTCGAAAGCTCCAGTTTTTTTGGCTTTTATGGTCTCAATAAGAGAATGCTTGGTATAGAGCGCACTGCTTAAACCATCATATGGTCTGATGCAAAGCCCGAATTTCAAGATCAGAGATAAAGTTTTTGCTGAGTAACGAACCACACGTCTAGCTCTCGACACTAAGAGCGAAGGAAATATAGAACTCGAATTTCATTTACATCCTACCCATGTCAGAAGAGTTCAACCAAGAAAAATCCTCACAGTCTCAAGAATTTGAGTAAAGTATAATGGGGATTCTCTAGTATCCCGAATTGGTGCTTATCGTGAATTCATAGTATGTGACACATATTCCCATGAATAATTCACCAGTTTAAAATTTTACACCAACACGGAGCCATGCAATCGCACTATATTCGAACAATATATTAAT